>JAJHUR010085163.1:0-20188 GCA_027495735.1 Lutjanus campechanus | reverse complement strand
AGAAACAGACTTTGCTTTCTTTGCTCGAGTCTGAAAGCATTCTTTGTATAATTGCACGTTGTATAACTCCAGCATCTAAAATTATGTTTGTCTGAATGCAGAAGTAACCCTGATTAAAACAGATAGTTCTCCAATCAAATAAATGACAGCATGAAATTCACCAGGCATTTCATCTCAGTCATCTCCATTCCACCAGCATGGAGATGACTGCGTAACCAAATTACAATAAATTTGAGTGCTGTCAGGATCTGGGTGGTAAGTATGAAGGAGAGGGGAAAACTGTGAAGTTTCGGCTGTTTTGTATTTCTTAGAAAAACGTTGCATTATTTGTTAGCTAGCTAAAAAGTTGACGAAATGTTGCATTGTTTGCTAGCTAGCTAAAAAGTAAAATTACCATGTTACATTGTTTGCTAGCTTGTTAAAGAGTTAATAAGTTAAATTGTTTATGAGCTAACTAAAAAGCAGTTTGCTTGATGAAAACAAAACAAACAGACAAAAAACAATGTTACATTGTTTGCTAGTTAGAAAGATAGCTTAGGTAGTCTACTCATGATGGCCAATTTCTCCTCCTTTGAGAAAAACTTGTCCAAATTATTAAGAGAAACTGAGGTATCCAATAAACAGTAGGCTGAAGCAGAGTCAAGCACACCAAAATCAGGTCAAATACAGAACGAAAACAGAAGAAATAATGGCTAGAACTTGACACTTAAGTAACTGAGACAAACTGGCAACAGACAAAGGGCAGCGCAAGGACTATATACACGAGGGAGGAGGGGTAATGAGGGACAGGTGAAACCAATTAGGGCGGGGCAGGTAATCACAAAGGTGGGGAACACACAGGGGCAGGAAGTAAAGTATCTGAAACGAGAGAGAGTGGTGAGTACCAAAATAAAACAGGAAACACTGACAGAAAACTGGAAACAAGGAAAACATGACCTGAACTTCAAATTTTTAGTTTAAAGTTTTCGTGCAAATTACATTTCAGTTTAAACCATGATTTGATCAAGTTAAGAATCTAGCCTGTGCAACCAGGCCATTCAGACGTTCATTTTCTAAAGCTTTAAAACAGAGCCAAGACAAGGAACAGAAGTCTAGTTTCTCTAAGACAACTTAAAGGTTATTATGGAACTTTTGCCCCATGACACCAAAAATAAACAGCTCAGCTTTAAGTATATTAAAACGTGTTTAAAGTACACACATTTACACTAGATTTCTAACACAAAGAAAGTTAAACACCAGCTCTAGATGAACATCATCAATATACAGGCACATCTCAAATTTCTTGTATCGTTTAATATCAGAGCTGATAATGAGATAGTTAGTTAATCTGTGATACATATTTCTGGAACATGTGAAGCATTGGGTAATTAAACATTGGATGTTATTGCAGTCCAGGTGTTATTGTCTAATTACTTTGTGGAAACTGGCCCCATGCACACATTGAGGAGTCGATGCCTGGAGTCAAATAAAACTCTGCAGTGAAGCAAGATAGGAAATTAAGAAACAAAAGATTGCAATATTATATTGTTTACTAGCTAGGTAAAAGTAAAAACAAAAATCATTATGTTGTTTTCTAGTTAGCTCAAAAGTTTTTTCTTGGTTTTTTTTTTTGCTAGGCTAGCTTTTCTGAAACACAGCTGAGGGAACAAGCAGAACACTAGTTTTCAGTCAAAGCACTTGAATTATATGTTTAAAGGTTATTATGGAACTTTTGTCAAAAAGTAAACTGCCTACCCCAGCTTTAAGTCAATTTAAAAAATGTTTAAAATGCATACATTACATTTATATTTACAAAGGAAGGTAATCACCTACTTGCAAATAAGCTAATGTTGGTTAATTTGTCACACATTTTTGGAATACACATGTGAAGCATTGGGTAATTAAACACTGGATGTTATTGCAGTGCAGATGTTGTTGTGTTGTCTAATTACTTTGTGGAAACTGGCCCCATGCACATACTGAGAAGTTGATGCCCAGAGTTTAATAAAACTTGACAGTGAAACAAATTAGGAAGTGAGGAAGCAAAAGATTGCATTGTTTACTAGGTAGATAAAGTGTTTGTTTTCTTTTTAAAAAAGAAAAAAAATATTGTATTGTTTACGAGCTAGCGATAAAGGATTTTTTTTCTTTTTTGTTAGGCTAGCTTTTCTAAAACAGAGCCAAGAGAAGGAGCAGAAGACTAGTTTTCTGGCAGACCACTTGAATTATATGTTTAAAGGTTATCATGGAACTTCTGTCAAAATATAAACTGCCGAACCCAGCTTTAAGTCAATTCAAAAAATATTAAAAATGCATATATTAAACTCATATTTGCAAAAAAGCTGTAGATGAACATCATAAGTAACTTATTTAGGATTGGATGTTATTGGCCCCATGCACATATTGAGAAGTAGATGCCTGGAGTCAAATAATAAATAAAACTAGGAAATTAGGAAACAAAAGACTATAATATTGCGTTGTTTACTAGGTAGATAAAAAGTAAAAAGAAAGAAAAATATTATATTGTTTACCACCTAGCTAAAAAGTAAAAAAAAATAAAAATTAAAAAACATTGTTTTCTTGTGCAAAAGTTTTAAAAAGTGTTCCAAATATTTTACTAGCAAGTGAAAAACTTTTTTTCCTTAGCTAGCCAGAAAGTTGGCCAATGTTTCCTGTCACAGGCAGGAAACGGAGCCAAGAGTCTAGTTTTAAAGGTAATTAAAGAACTGCCAACCCCAGCTTTAAGTAAATTAAAAAAGTTAGAAAATACATTCATTTACACTGAGAACGTTAAAGACCAGCTCTAGATGAACATCATAAACTTCTGAATCTGAATGTTCTCTATAAATACAGAAAACACTTTAAACTACATACCCCTCATATATTGTTTAATATCAGATATTTTACTTGCTAATGTTGGTTAATTTGTGAGACATATTTCTGGAATACAAACACGTGTGAAGTGATGGGTAATTAGATGTTATTGCAGTGGAGGTGTTATTGTTCTGAGCCTAATTACTTTGTAGAAATTGGCCCTCTGCGCATATATTGGGAAGCAGCGCCCGGGGGGGCCTGGAGCCAAATAAAACTCTACAGTGAAACAAGTTAGGAAATGAGGAAAATGTTTACAGCTTGAAAATAACTAGAAAATTCATTAGAAGCTGAGAATGACGCAGTGAAAATCCAAAGAGGAGAATCAGACCGAGCAATAGCGAGCGTACATTGAGAAATACACTGTGTGCTCCTGGTTTTATATCTCAGCTTGAGTTTTCTGAGCTTGTATAAAAGTAGTGTGTGTAACCTATTCTTTGGGGCTTTTATGGCAACGTTCCTGTTCCCTAACAGCCCCCCTCCCTCAGCGAAACGCCATTATGGAGCGAACATCCTGAAGAAAATAACGCGTGACCTACATTGAGGAGAGGGTGAGCGGACCACCAGTTCCCTGAGGTGTAAGCGCTGATCATGTGAAGCCCCCCTCCCACCTCCACACTGTACATTACTCGCATCCAGTCACTTCTTTCCTAAATTACCAGTAAAGAGCACTCAAGACCTCCAAGGTGCATAATTTATCAAATAATCATGGATTTGGTCTGCACTCTGCTCGTATTTCAATGCAATGCAGCAAAGAAATGATATATTTTACAGTTGCTGCATCTGCTTCTGTGTGGGTGTATGAGCCATAAACTGACTCACCTTCACCCTAACCCCGCCCCCTGTGGGCATGTTACAGTTTGCATACAGCACTATTATTGATGACAGATTAGCAGGACATGCACCACTATAAATCTGTGCAAAGAAAACCACCAGATAGAATAAAACTCAGAGATAGTCTTTAATTTCACTTCTGGCAGCGTCTGCACAACCATGTCATTCAGGGCCAGTGGAGGGGCTGCAGGGAAAGTTAATTTACTGACATTTTTATAAAGTTGGACAATTACTTCAGCAGTGAACAATACCACTGCTGATAAAGCTGTATGTGCTTTGGATTAACTTTAGAGCTACAACCTTAGCAGTATTCTAATGAGAAAATGCACCGAGGCCAAAGTGAAGAAAGTTCTGTGCGATGGACAAAATAATAAGAAAAGAAAATAATCTCATGGGCGCAGAATAATAAGAAATTAGCACAGCGCACGGGCCATCTGCATTTGGGGACAAAATAGAAGTCCTGAATCTGCTTTTGCCTCGATGCATATTACTGTTGCCATGTGCAATCACAGGCATCTTTGCTTTTGTGAAAAACCTCCAGCCTTGGTGATTTTTCGTCAGTTTTGGTTGAAGGTTTGGCTGTAGCAGAGCTAGAGGAGGTTGGCCATCAATCATCGGGATGATGGTTTGATTGCTGGATAGTCAAATCAGCCCAGTTACATACGCAATCGAAGACTCTGCACGTTGTAAATTATGACCAATGCCAACGTTGAGTCCCAGCGGAGGAGGAAAGGAAAGAGTTCACCTCTTGTCACGGACCTGCAGTTAGTGTTGGCGTTTTTATTAACCAAGTGTTTCAGCCATAACCACAATCATTCCACATAACAGAGAGGAAGAATTTTTCAAAAATGTTGCCATTGGACGTGAAAGCATGCTGTCATTGATTGTAATACAGGGTTTTGCAGAATTATCCATTGTTGCTGTTTTCATTTGCCACCACAGAGTTGAGACAAACTAACCTGAGCAAGACACTGAAACCCAAACTGTGGATGGAAAAGTATCAGCACAGTCTCTTCAAACTGTGTACAAATAACACGACTATGCTTTTGAATTGTGTGCAGTGCATATGCCAAGGTCCAATTTTGCATGCAAGAGCATATTTGTCAAAAAACAGCACCTAAAAAGTAACGTAGTATAAAGAGTGAGAAAGTCAAGTGGATGTTGGAGGTGATGGATGGATCAAACCAAGACCTGGTGACCGGAGTTTATGTCTCATCGAACCAAAAGTCAAGTTAGTTAGTTTTTAACATCTGTCCATAAGTTATCAGACGTAACGTATTTGACTCACATCACGTAAAAGATACTTAAACCCAAACCATGATCTTTTCCTAAAGTTAACCTTTTTTTTTTTTACCTAAACCTAACCAAACTGCAAATGTTTTATGTTAACAACGTGTTTATTTTTGTTACCATGACAATGAAGATCAAATCACCTTGGATGACGATGTAGCTCAGCTGACTATGGATCTGCTCTTCTTTAAAGGATAACTTTGGTATTTTTCAACCTGCGCCCTATTTCCCCATGTGTATGTGTGTGTATGATTAATAGGTACAACTCATTTTAAAATTGCTTTTTATCGCCACAGTCAGGCTCAGATCACCAGTGTAATCTCTGTCAACAGTGTGCAAAGCGTCTCTCTGACAAAATCTCGCGGGATAGCATCCAACTGTAGCACAATTAGCCACAGCTTCAGCATCTCGCCATCCGACAAAGGCAGCCTATGAAAGTTGTGCGGGGTGTTGTGCGACATCCTGTTCTTCCAATTTGGCAAAGCACAAACACAAACTATTGAACACGAACACACGAACTCCGGGACAGCTAACTCCGCTCTGACCGGCTCGCAGCATGACTCCTCCTGTTTTCTTCCGGCAACAAACAAAGATCCTGCGAGGTGTCGTCACACAGCCCAGAGGAAGTGAAGGGTAAGAGGGTGGCGATCTGATCCGGACTGTGGTGAAAAAAGCACTTTTAATGCACAAACTTTTACGGGACATATTTGCTCTCATATCTACCGTTATACCTTGATTTGCAGCTGCTGGTTGCATCCGCCTCCCTCAATACTGAACCAATTTTAAAACGAGTTGTACCTATCGATCATACAGACACATACACAAGGGGAAATAGGGCCCAGGTTGAAAAATACTCAAGTTATTCTTTAAGGTTGTACCGATACAGATATGTGAAATGTGTCTGTCAGCCTAAAATGCTGGATTGGGTATTGGTGAGTATTCATGTTGATGCATCGATTAGTATCACATAATTCATTAGGCCTGAAACAGGAAAACAACAATGACAGCAAACATATCACATTCATAAATGAATAGTAGACTCGGTGTCAACCAATCGCAACATTCAGGTAACTGAATTGGTATTGGGAAGTAATCCTGCGTGCAAAAATTGGGCTTTGATTTCTGCACTTCTGCACACCATTTTGACAGTATAAAGTCGTGTAATTTGTAAGCAGTTAGTTGCTTTGGAGAAATTATTGCAATCTAATGTGATGTGTGTTAATTAAATCACAGGCATCTTTGATTTTAAAGAGCCGTCAAGAAACGAATTTAACAGCTCTTCTTCTCTTACGTTCTCTTCATTTAACAGCAACACCATGCATCCACCAGTCACACGGGAGACATTCTGACTTGTTAAACACAGGTGTAACTAATAGCATTAATAATGGCTGTCTTCCATCAGACGTTTCAGTTCCAGGGGTTTGGCATCGTAATAGACCTGCTCACTTGCATGCCATGTCTTACAGGGACATTTCTATCATTATTAATGTTATTTGTTACACCTGTGAATTTCCCATTATGACAAGTTAAAATGTCTGCGGTGAAAGAGGTGTGCATGTTGGTGAACTTACTCATTCCAATGTATCCGACTTCACCTGCGTTTTCCCGGAAGTTCTATAAACTAGGGTGGAAACACATCGTTACTTTGATCAAATTACAGATTTTTTTGTGTTTTAACAGTGTTGGAAATATTTGGGATATAATGTAAGATAACTCGATAAAATAGGTCTTGTTTTCAGACATTTGAAGGCAGAAATGTTACATATTATTACAAAATAGCTTTAGGAAACTTGTGTTACTGCTAATTTATATGATGCTGTATATCTGTGAAGCGTCTTAGCAGTTAGATTTTTAGTTCTTCCCCTTACTTTTAAACATAAAAATCCTAAACTGGTTGGTTCGTTGATAAATTTCAAGTGACCAGGTCTATCTGTAACATTCCCCTCACTGACCCCAGCATCTGTGGCTGCATGATGCATGCAGTTCTCTGCAGAAAATAGATCCACTGACAGTCACAGATATCATATCAGCAACATGACACCTCTCACTACAGCTGCAATATCTTTATCTGTAGAATATTTTATCTTTCCGTCTCCCTTCCTCTCTAATTCACGCTGATTTAGGTGTATAATGCTCTTCTTCTCTTAACTTCTCCTCTGCAAACTCAATGTAGAAAGGCTGGCAGCAGCAGCACTGCAGCAGAAACGCTGTCTGTGTGGTCACCACATTGATGCAAACTGCAGCTGTTCAGCAAGGTAGCTGTCGCAGACCGATACAATCAGCCAGTGTGGGTCAAGTATAAAAGTATACAAGTCTGTTGCTTAAAGGGCAATTCATCCCTAAATCAAAAGTACATATTTTTCCTCTAGTGCTATTTATCCATACTGTTTTGGGGTGAGTTGCAGAGTTTAGGAGATATCAGCCGTAGAGATTTTTGCCTTCTCTCACATTTAATTGAATTAGATGGCACCAGTCCTGTGGTGCTCAAAGCACTCAGCAGTGTCTCTTTCCAGAACTCATGACCTAGTTGCTCAAAATAATCCACAGACCTTGTTGTGAGCAGTCTCATGTAGGAACTACTTTCTTTATGTAGAAGTAGAATCGACTGGAAAGAAGTAGTTCCAAGGTCATGATTTTTAGAAAAAGCCAAGTGCCATTTAGTCCCATTATATTGGAGAGAAGCCCGACATCTTGACGGCCAATTTCTCCACAATTCTGCAACTCGCACTAAAAAAAAATCTAGATGGATAAATAGCACCACACGTCAGGGGAAAAATATGTATTCTTGATTTTGGGGTAAACTGTCCTTTAAATATTCTAACTTGTCAGACTTGAATGTGGTGGAAGTATCTTATCAGGAAAATTGTGCGAATGTTCCAAACAATTATGACCCAGTTGTAAAAACAATATACTAACTGTCCTAACAATTTACATTAATATGAATTCTCTGGTGTTCATGTTGTACTTATTAACCTCTGTGAACTTTGCTGGCAGCGACCGCTCCACCCACACAGCACAGAAACAACTGCAGTGATCTTCTTACAGTAAGTACGTTTCAAGCTACAGTTGCAGTATTTTGCCTCGGGTTGTTTGAGAGTCACAGAGTCAGAATTGCAGGAAACAGAGGCTACATTGCATGTGCCAGCTGATCGCATTTGTCCAATCCCCTCAGTTCTACTGAAGTCTCCTTCCTCTATAGGGGAAACAGATGCAGCGAGAAAACCAAAAAGGATGCTTTGGAGGCATTATCACAGAGCAATAACCATATGGTGAGAACATTCGCAGCATGGGGCGGAGTGAATTAGCAGATACTGAACACATACTTCATAAAACAGCAGTCTGTGGCGTCTCCAGCGCAGCTTGAAGGGAGCTGAATTTACCTCTAAGAGAAATTTATGCAGTTTTTATTTATCCAAAACACACACACACACACACACACACACGACAGACAGGCCTTGACTTAAACATGAGAAACTGATATGACGCTCGCACGCTGCAAGAGAAGCGTTCAGATCATCAGTGCAAAAGAGTAAACAGCCATTTCACAGCTCTTACTGTTCAAATTTAGTTTATGACATTAACAGATCTTAATCTGTTATCAATATGAAAATGTGTGGCACAGTCATCATCACTGAAAGCTTGTTTTGGTTCATCAAAACCAGCCCCCCCCCCCCACTCTGAATTTTAGTTTTGGACAGATTCGTGTGACACCCCATTTTCCTCGGATTAATATTTCATTCATCGCTCGAGGCTGTATAGGGGCATTTTCTCCCATAATATTGCACAATAAGCTGTAAAACCCTCACACAGATGTGTGACAGCTGGTGGCGTCAACCTGTTTAGTAACTCCAGCGAAGCAGATGCCTTCTTCAATCTAATTTAGGGGAGCCAAAGTTCACAACTCTCTGCTGAGGTTCAGTTCGCTCAGACAAATTGAATATTTCCTCACAGTCACTTTTTAATCTTCAAGGAGAGTGAAGTGAAGGATGCGTATATTGCACTGAAGCCTACAACCCATAAAATGAAGTTATTCACTAAATAAATGACATTTAGACTAAGTGATTATACTGCCTTACTACTTTCTCGTAGAATGAGAGGATGTCTGGAAATCTGAATTAATGTGACCTATTCATAATGCAGTATGATAAGTAGAAGGATTTATTTAGGATAATGCTGAAGACGCACTCTCAGGAGACAACTTTTTATTAAGGAAACAGAGTTTGACAAACCACCAAAAAAACAGCGTCCTATTAAGGGTTTCAAGAACTGGGTCAAGTTGTTCTTGTAATATATCTTATTCTTTGTAAGTTTGGCATTAGAGTGCACTGCAACAATAATTTAAAAAAGTCTTATATTTATAATTACGACTGCAACTAACAGTTATTTTCATACTGGTCGATTCTTGTGTTGATTAATAGTTATTTGCCCATAAAATATCAGAAAACGGTATTGATGTTTCCCAAAGTCCAAGATGACGTCCTCAAATGTCTTGTTTTGTCCAAAGATATTCAGTTTACAGTCACAGAGGAGTAAAGAAACTAGAAAATATTCACATTTAAGAAGCTGGAATAAGGGTCTGTATATACAGTATATATATATTTTTTTAAATGATCATTTATTAAATTATTCACCAACTATTTTGATAATTGATTAAACAAATGGTCATTGCAGCTCTAATCATAATATTACAAATAACTATTTACAACTCTATCTACTTTTTCTTTTCCTTAATAATTGCCTCTGTACATTAAAAACAAAAAATGTGCAGATACCAATAGGCAATGAGCATGTGAAGCCCAAACTGCTCCCTCCTACGGTGCCAGTAGGTGCATTTTCATATCCTGACTGTTATGCCTGATGAGTGATGGAATATTGCAAGAATTACCATAAAATCTGAACTCACACAAACTTGCAAAACTAAACCAGATGCAGATCCCACCTTTACTGTTTCTGGACAAATGAGCCTGTGGGCACATTGAGAGCAGTAACCCTTCATTTTTCTCCCTGCTGTAGCACCGTGTGTGTGTAAGTGGACCTATAACCTGCAGGTCCGTTGACCTGACAGGCTACCATAGCACATTAGACCTGAATCAGTTCCACTTGGGGGTTCAGTGAGCCCCCTGAACCAATGCAAACTGTGCCCATGGTACTGACGTGTCTATGTGCTACACTGGAGAGCAGACAGACAGCCATCAGCGCACTGCCTCCCCGTTCATCCCACCTGCCTCCACGAGAGTTCAAGGTGAGAAGAACTGGCAGATGTGGAACAGAA
The DNA here is from genome assembly GCA_027495735.1 of Lutjanus campechanus. Lineage (NCBI taxonomy): Eukaryota > Metazoa > Chordata > Actinopteri > Lutjaniformes > Lutjanidae > Lutjanus > Lutjanus campechanus. Next base: position 9,942 of record JAJHUR010085163.1, on the reverse strand, counting down.
GTTCTGCTTCCCATCTGAGATCACCACAACCAACTTCAAACCAGACCTCATCAGAGAGCTTACAGTGTCTTGGGAGGATGGTGTGGGTGAAGCCTATAAACACAAGAGGCTTAAGTACGCTGAGCTGGCAGCTGCTGCTGAAGGTTGGCTGCAGAAGCTTTGTAGGCATGTCAACTACAAGGCTGTCAGGCCTAATGTCAAGCCATCATAGAGCACATGTTCTTACTACAAATTTGCAAGACGTGTTGACAGAAATGCTAAATCAGGATCAGTAAATTTCCAGCTGAACTGTATCTGTTACAAACCTTCTGTTAATGCTGCTGCCGAACCCGCAGCTCTGAGAACAGAGGCAGGATACTTTATTTAAAACAAAAGAGGAAACCAAAGATAATCGTGGTCTCAGTAATTAAACGGCTGCAGCCTGATGTATCGGAAAATGCTCAGCTTTTATACCAGCAGGCCCCGCTCGTCTACTAATCCATACCACAGGAAATGCAAATGTCGTTTCCTGTCTGGCTGCCGTAGCGGAGGATCGAGCGTTGCGGTGGAAACCTTAGCCAGCAGAGCAGCAATTACATTACTCACATTATTGTTAACTGATCATGTGTGAAAGAAAAAAAATGCAGGAGAGGAGTTTAACAGGGGAGCGGACAGAGATTTCAGAGTTCAATTCGATGAGTTTCATTTTCTCTTCTGTGAAAAGGAAGCTCGGGCATCTGGATCGATTTCAGCCGCTCTCCTATAAGAAGGCAGGATTGACCTCTTTATGATACCAGAGATGGCTTCATTGGCACATTCTTACTTACAGCACCATTATACAGGAACTCACAGGTTATTTATAACGCTCTTCAATATCTGTTAACAGAGCCTCATGCTTTCCTCTGTAGTTCACCCTGGTTTCAGCTTCACATATGCTTTGTTGACCTGGGAATTACGTCTAAATTCCCTTACTTCAGCACTGTAAATAAAATGAAGTCATAGGTAGTTTAGCTCAGCATTTTTAACCTAGTTTAAATACACACTACACATGTAAATAAGCACAGATCCATTCATTGTATATAATATTCCTACACTGTCTTATTTTATTTATTTTTATTTTATCGTTTACTGCATTTCCTCTTTCGCTCTTTTTTCTTTGCACTGCAGTGTCAAATTGAATTTGCCCCGCGGGTGATCAACAAAGGTTCATCTTATCTTATCTAATCTTATATCTTAATCATTTAAAAGTGCAGTTTTTTTTCAGGCTCTCCTTACTTCATTTGTTCACTGTTATATAATATCCATAATATATGCCACCTCTTGTATCTATGCAAATAATAGCTGCTGTCAGTGACTCAGAAACCTTGATATGATCCGAACTATGAGTTTTGTGAGGCTGAATACCGAACTCTCGCTGAGCTCCGAGTCTTTGAACCATTCACACATACCAAACCTCACTCACATGGTTGAGTGCTGTTTTTTTCCCTCTGATCTGGGATCTTTTGATGGAGATCTCCAAAAATCTGTCTGCGAGTAGAAAATCACAGCTAAAATTGTGGTGTGAACTGAGCTCAACCTCCCCCCAAAAAAGACCCACAACAATCGTTTTTTAAACGTCTGTTTTTGTACAGATGAAACAAACACAGAACATGTTCAAAAAATTTGCTTTTCTTAATGGGAGTATCTCCCAAAATGCCAAACTGTTCCTTTAACCGAATAGTTCTAGTTGCCTAAATGTGACCAAACCTTAACCTTGTCTGTCACCGTGTATGGACAGTTCCTACAATGTGAATTCCTGGATTTCAAATGTTCAACTACAATTTTCTGCAGTGGCCACAGTAATACTTGTTCTTATTGTAGTGGAGCAGCAGATCACATGACATGTTTAAGCTACATTTGAGTCAAAAAAAAATGTTGCATCTTAAGATGTTTTTGTGTTTGTTGTTTTTTATTATTATTATTTCTGGGAGCTTTTTAGCCTTTTAATGACAGGAACCACTGAATAACGGGGAGAAGGTGGGACAGGGAATTAACATGCAGCATGGATTCAGCGTCATGGGGCGTGCGCTCTACCAGGTGAGCTAACTGGCGGCCCCTGTTTGACTTGAAAGAGAACTTTTTTCTAATTCGAACTATTTTAATTATCTATTAACTCCATCTGCACTTTCATTTGTTTCTATCTGCGGGATATCAGTTGTATTTGGTGCTTTCTGAGAGTGATTGTTATATGTGGTGCACAGAGAGCTGTTTTCTCTCCTCTGCTCTGTGCTGGACTGTTGCACTGTGAAATCATCGTGTCTGCTTCTCGGTTTTATGTTGTTGTTTTTTCCTGATTCATTCCATCATGGCGAGTATTGAATGTTCTATTGTTTGTACTGTCTCTGTGTCATCTGTGCACATATGATGTTAAGTGCAATGTGCTATGGTGCTGTGACGTATTGACCAACTGTATGGACTGATTATTGATTTTCATAAATGTGTGCATGTTTGAGCTTGTCTGGATGGACGTAGTAGGTCATGGACCATATCCTGCCTCGCACTTATCCCACTGACAGCCCCCGGGGCGAAGCCTACACTAAACAAAGTAAATTATAGACTGTGACTCCAGAGTATAGACACCGCCCCCTAAGTCAGTGCTTTTCAACCGGGTTTCCACGGGTGAGATGATTTTTGGGAGGTCGCCAGATTGTTGTGGAGAATAAAATAAACTAACATATTGTGGCAAACAGCAAAGAATGAGAGCCAGGTAAAAACTGGTATACTTTAGTGCAGGGATCTGCAACTTTTACTCTGAAAAAGAGACATTTTTAGACAAAAACAAGGAAGAAGAAATCTGTCTGGAGCCGCAACTATTTTCTCCTCTGAGACTTTTCTTTTTTTGGATATGGCATCCATAGCTTGCCTCAGGAGAGTCAAGACTAGCCACCAGCCAAATTTAGAGGAAAAGGCATGCAGACACTTGGGCTATGATGAAATATTAACACATAAACATTTTTATTCTCTGTACAGGCTACACATTGTTACAATTGGAGATTGCAAAAATAACTTTAGACCCACAATGAAAATTAAAATGTTTACATTTTTTTTTGGTCAAAGCCACAGGGAGCCACTGGAGAGAGGCAAAAGAGCTGCAGGTTGCTGACCCCTGCTTTACTGTATTAAAAATATACTCTTTGCAACATTAGGTAACTTTTTCTTAGAGGCTGTTATCAGTAACATCACATTTTTAGAGACTAGAGCCAGAGATGCTTTTATCCTAGCTAACATTAGCTAATGATAGCTTGCTATTCAGCTTTAGCTGACTGTTACATTGAACCTGCTACAGCGTTTTTCAGGCGCCAGTGGGGACACCAGGAAGTTATCACGCCTTGCCAAGAAACAGTCCGACACATAAAATTACAATTTCTCATTTTTACACTGTTCTGGATTAATCGGATAAGATATAAAATGTTAAAAGGGAAAAAGGGAGCGTTTCTCAATCAAAGTATGTCCCAGAATGCCAAACTATCCCTTTATCCAAGTAGTTTAGGTTGCTTGTCCTCACCAAACGTAACCACAGGTGGCAAATCAGCACCAAATCAGGTCATAAATAAAAACAGACAGCCTGTTGTTTAGGTTGTCGAACATATTAGAGGCTTTCCTACACGTTCATGAATTGGAAATGCTCCAACATTCAGTCTCCCAGTGTTTTCTTTCTCTAAACATGTTCAGTGTGGTGGTGGAAGAAAATAAACTTCTAACCGGTGCCATTACTGCCACCGTGAAATTACCCAGTTTAAACTGGAAATGTTGTCGGTATTTCCAAGACTCCAAGGTGCTGTGATCATTCATCTATTAATCAGCCTCCTGCTGAGCTCAACTGCTGCCAGATGCACGCATGAGGAGGCGTGTGCATGCTGGTTAGAAAAACAATTGAAAAAAAAAAAAGTGGGTTTCACAAAAATGACTGCGCTGTGTATGAATGATAAGGGAAGGATGAAATAGCTTTAAAAAGAAAATATTATTATTCCAATTTTTTTCATAAACTGACATAATTGTCTTCTTTTTTTTTTAAAGCTCCAATTCCATTGCAGCATCCTGTCCCAAACTCCCAAACCTAAAATTATCACCATCTGAATTGACACCAGTCATTGCAGGTACAGTAATTTTAACACATTTCACATTTTGCTTCATTAATTCTGAAATTGCCAGAGGAAGCAGCTCAGAAAAGTTCAGTATCACGCTCATTACTTGTGCCACTAACACAATAAAAGTAGCACATGTTTAAAACAGTAGCTATGGCTGTATTTTTGTCCCCCGGTGATATTAGCTGCCGAGCTCCCAGCTATTCATCGACCAAACTTAGCTCATGAATTACGCATTAAACGCTGCGGTTGCCATTCAAAAAACCTTGTCAGTTTTTTTTAGGAAGCCATTATGTAAATTTATTTCTAACATCTATGACCCGTTTATCATTCAGTGTAAGTGAAACTGCTTTGATTGGTCAAATATTGGCTCACACTGTGATCTGTTGTTTACCGCCAGACTCCGCTGAGCCACTTTGGAGCCCGGCGCTGTGGTTTTTTTTTTCCTACAGATAATGAGGCCTGTGATTACCATCTTAATAGGCATTAATAAGAAATGAGTGATGGCACAAGGCACATTTGCAAACAGTACACAGAGAATGAAGTATCAAGGAATTAAACACACTTGGGAAGGGAGCTATAATCTCATGAAAATTCAATTAGCCCACTTTAGAAATGGATTATGCACGAGAAATAAAATTAGCAAGATAGGGAGGAAAATAAGAGCATGGAGCGGGAACCAGATAACAGTTGTTACTCCGTCATTCGCTCATACAGTTTCACGATTGTCTTTTCACATTAAACACAACACACAGTCCTGTGGCAGATGATTCGACTCCCTCCGTCGCCAGTTTGCCTCTGGAAATATATCGACTTGACAGGGCCTCTATTATTAACGCCTCCTAATGAACTAATCAAAGAAGTCTCTCATTTATTGTAAATGCAACACTTACATAATATTTCATTCAACTGTATCCAACTGATGTCATCTTTAGGATGAGAACGAAAGTGCGTCTGTGTGGGGGATGTGTCACGGCAACACAACCCTGGGAAAACTTGGCATACGCTCGTCTGGGGGCTTCCAGGGCTTGGCTGCGTGCGCATATATTAACTGACAAGAAAGGTGTGCGTTTGGCTGCCAGGCGAAAGGTAACGTGTGTGGGCCCACCTGTTTCTTCTCTGACTCATCATTCAGCCAGCTCACTCTCCTGGGTCCATCACCACTTTTCGCTGGAGCGCCAGTGACAATTTATTTTACAGACATTAAACTGTACAGTTGTACAACTTTCTGATGGTGCCAGATTTAAAATCAGCCATCATCAAAGTTAGCTGGATTTATCCTCTGGGGAACATGAATGCCTGTACAAAATTTTGTCCCAATCCGTCCAATCGATGTTAAGATATTCTACAACTTTGATCTTCTAGGGGCATGAGATAAAAACTAAAATGGTCATTTGTTTCTAAAAAGTTAGTTGATGACCCATCATTAAGATTCATCCTCTGTATACACATATAACATATTAAACACAACCTGGAGACGTAGTGCAACAGCAGAACCTGCTTCTTTGTATTTTCTCTCCCACATGTCAAAAACAGAGCTTTGGCAACAGCTCTATGGGAACTCTGAGGGAACACACAACCTCAAATACAGAAGGCTTAGATGGACGATGTAATATTGGACTAAAAAACAAAATGTCAACTTTGTTTTGGCACTAAAGGAGAAGTCAGGGATCATCATGTCTGCACAAAATTTCACAGCAATCCACTCAGTATTTCTAGAGATGTTTTCCTCAGGACCAAAGCGGTGGACTAACCGACAGGCGAACATTGCCTTCCTTTATCCTTTATATATATTTTCTGGTGTATTTTTATAAACTCATCCAACGCAAACTAACTCTAAACTTACTACAGCAGGGGAGAAAAGTGCGTCTGACATAAGATGAACGACTGCCCAGACATTGAATCAGAATAATGATTCTTTCTTTGGCTGCAGCTTCTGTTCCAACAAGCTTTGTGGAGAAATTTCAAGCACCTTCGGGAGAGCATAATTGATCAGCTTCAGACAGTGTGATCAGCATGTTCCCTTTAAGCCTTTACTTTGTTCTTATTCATTCAAAGGACTTTAAAATTGAAAAATGATTGTCAGTGCCAGTCATGAAAGAGGAAGGAAAAAAAAAACATTTTCATCCGGCTGTGGATGTTGTTTTTTTTTTTTTTATTGAGCCAGCAAATATAACCAATACAGTTTTTGAAGAAATGAAAGTTACAGTAAAATATCTTGTTGCTTCTGTGTGAACCAATCAATTGGAGTCTGTGGAGGGTCCATTGATTCTCATGTTTGCAAATTAAGTGAAATGGAGAGTGGTGAACCCAGAAGTGACCCAACAAGGTGGTAGTTTATCATCTAAACCTCCATATAGAGTGCGTTGAAAACCCATATGATGATTCCTAATTGCCTAAATGGACATTATGTTACAGTCACTTAGCAATTATCAAACAACAGCAACATTATCTGTCAGCCAAGTCAACTAGACACACAGACAGACAGACAGACAGAGGGACAGAGGGACAGGGACATAACTGATTGGATGCTCAAAATCCTAGCGAGCTGAAAATTAGGCCATTTGCGGGTTAACCTTTTCACCTGACAGAGGGATAAAAAAAAACCTCTCCTGCAGTGAAATTAAAACAGACTTCAAAGTAAAGAGTCCAGATTTGTGTGATAATGATGTGGACTGGGCACTCTACCAAATTAGAAGAAGGTACGGTGCACAGCAGAAAGTTTTTCTTTTCAGCTGAGCCGCAGCAGATCCATGAAGAGGGCTGTGAAAAAAAAAGACTTTCCACGGCAGAAGTCACTGGAATTATGGCCTTATTAGTGAATATTTAAAGCCCCTCTCCAGTGACTTTTGGTTATTTTATGATATTTCACATTTTGTCTGACAAAGTTGATTAGCCGCACCAAATATTCTTTTAAAAATGTGCTTAAATGAGCTTAAAATGAGTCGAGTGTGAGACACGTTTCGGCGACAACATCCAAAATGGTGGGATTGGGGCAGGGGCTGAAGTAACTAATTACAGATACTCTGTAATTGGGTACTTATGTAATCCACTTAATTACTTTTAAAATCATGATTGAGTCGAGTACAATTTGAATTAATATCGAAACCTGTCATTGGCATTTTAGTAGGCAATAAGGTGATCTGATCGCAAACAAGCCAATGAAAACAATGACATATGGATGAAAAACTAAACACTGCAGCTGCACAGTTTTCTATGTATAAGTATGTTAATGATTACCAATCAAGTGATTAGTTGATTTAACCAATTAACCGATTAAAACTATATTCATGGATGTTTAATCAATAGTCTAGAAACGGCAGCACTTGCACCCCATTTGAAATCGTTCTGTCTGGCGGAGCCAATTTGTTGAATAAGGAACCTTTACCTTTAAATGAGAAAAAAGTGACAAAAACATGTGTCTTATAAATTATTAATTAATTAATCAGTTGTTAGCATTTTCACCTATCAGTTAAAGGAAATGCACAAAATTTGCAACCCTCCACTGAGTGAAGATTTGGAGAAACAGAAACACCTTCGACTGAACGTCTGCTATCGATAATGTTTCAAACATCAACGGTTAAAAAGTAACTAATACTCTGAGTAGTTTTTGAGGAGGGTGGCCAGCATCTCCCGTCGAGATAGAGTGAGAAACTCAGTCATCCATGAGAGACTCGGAGTGGAGCCGCTGCTCCTTTTGCGTAGAAAGGACCCAGTTGAGGTGGTTCGGGCGTCTCATCATGATGCCACCTGGTCGCCTCCTTAGGGAGGTCCAGCTGGGAGGAGGCCACAGGGCAGACCAAAGACCAGGTGGAGGGATAATATCTCCCCCCTGGCCTGGGAACCCCTCGGGATCCCCCGGTCAGAGCTGGTTATTAATGTAGCTGGGGAACCAGCTGTTACCTCCACGATCTAGCTTCGGTTAGGATGGATGGATGGATGGATGGATGACTTCGTACCTACTTACTCACCGATTTTTGTAACACCAGTACTTTTACTCGTAACTGTTTAGAGTTGTAGTGTTAGCTGGTGATGTAGCAAGTATCCAGCTCTGCAGCAAATAGCTAATCAGCTTATTATGTCCCGCTGAAGTCAATGGGGAAGGTTCTCTTGGGGGACATGTGAAGAAAGGCTGAGGAAGAGCAGAAGCTGGGTACCACCTTCCCTCGTTCACCTCATGGATGAGGGGGAGAGAGAGCCACCCCATCCGAGCATCCATCTCAGCAGCTCATAGTGAAAAGAAGCATGTATGCAACACTTTGATGATAACAGTGTCTATCGCTCTGCAGAGCATTAAACTAGCAAAAAAAAAAGGACAAAAATCCAAAACAAAAAAGTGTTGACTGTGAAAAAGGAGATAAAAACTACTTCTTATCAAGCGTTTGCCAACCACCAAAATTTACGTCTTTCTGACTGTCGAGACTAAAATGATCAGTGTATGCTGGTGTTGTTTGTCTGCAGCTTTTAAGGTTGACTTCCCACACACAATACAAAGTAAATGTGTGTGTGCCGTCTGTGGTGACCTGCCCTACTTTCCACTGACCAGCACAGACTCTCCTCGATGTTAAAAATCAATCATGGTGAAATTGGGGTTATAACCAGCCTTTCTACCGTGGAAGTGTGTTCCAGACTTTTAGCTTTGGACTCTTATTTGAAAAGAAATACAGATTGTAAACAGAAATTTGGCTGAAAGAATGGAAGAAATCCCCTTGAGGTTTTTAAGTCTTTACTTCCAGAACAAATTGTTGAAACATCTTCCAAATTGAGAAAAGAATTGGTTCCTTTGGTGACTGAGATGCACCAGGGATATAAAAACCTGAGGGTCAGTGACCTTGCAACCAAACACTGGTCATTAAACCTGCTCGGCCTCTCTGAGGACAGATTTATAGATTTCAAGAAGAAGCTTTACCTTTACCACTGATATAAAAGTGAAGTAATTCTGAGAAACACACGGAGAGAAAGATGTCTTATCAAAGTGCTGATTTCCAGCAAATATACCACAGTTAATGATGTCTTATAGCACAAATTGAGAGAGGAATTTTGTCCATGCTGAGGTATGTGCAGCCTGACAGATCAGGAACAGGATGCTAAAATATGTATGGTGTGGCCTTTGGTCTGAGACCTATGGAGAGGCCATGAATAATAGATGGGCTATAGCTCCTATAGACTTATCTGTTTATGTTGGATTTCTTTAAAAAGAAGCATCTTCCTGAATTTCATATTGCGCACGCAAGGTCAAACTCACGCCAACATCCCGCACCAGCTGTTATTCCTGCTCTTTAGAACCTGAGAACATCAGTTTCTCCACGGTGAATTAAAAATCACCATGGTTTCAGTCTGATAATACTTGATAGTCATAACTATTAAAAGTTATTCAGTTCTTAGCTGCTTTAGTATGAAATTGAACTGCTGTGGCCGTGTGATTCCATGTTCAGCTGCAGGAAAATGGATGTTAATGGTTGACTGCAGTCATGTAAGTCATCATCAATCTTCCCACTATTTTGCCTGACAGCGTTTTCCCCAGTGTTAGATTAGAAACCGTTTTTTTTTTTTTCGTTTGAATGCCATTACGCAGCACTGCAAATTGGAGAGGTTAAACTGCCAGTCAAAGTGATCGCTTGAAGAAAAACTTACCTGCTCCAAGAGAAATAGTCACGTTTCATCTTATTTGAAGATGCTTTTCTTTTTTTTTCTGAAGGAATTACATGTTTCTTTATTCATGAGCAACATACTTTGGCTTCTCTCTCTCTCTTGTGTTGAAAGATGCCAGTGGCGAGCCGTCTCGGGGAATCTTGTTGACAGTCATTGGATTTCAGGCTTGCTGAGTTGACAAAATGAT
>JAJHUR010085162.1:0-19369 GCA_027495735.1 Lutjanus campechanus | reverse complement strand
AGCCCCCCGCGTCCCTCACGGATAAGCGGTTACAGAAGAAGACGTCTGTAACGATCACATTTTGACTACAATTAGCCTTTATATAGAGGTCCTGTGGAAGTCAATGCTGGACGTTCGGTGGACGTCTAAAACACGTCTAAACACGTGTAAAACACGTCTAAATCTAGACGTTGGAAAAACTTTCATATCTGGACCTCTGGTATACCAATTTTAGACTAGACGTCTAGTATAAATTTAGACGTTGTTTAGACGTATAATATACCTGAAAATGCTCGGTGGGAATGTACATATGTCATATACTTAGTTGTAAGTACTGCGAGTTGTGTACTTACATCATCCCAAACGTTTCCAACAATCTTCAAACAGGGAAACAGAATTTAGTCAAGATAATGGTGCGTTTACTGCTACCCATTGCTAGCTAGTTCCTGAAACTTCCAGGAAAACACAGGATACATTGGATACCTCAGAGGGTAAAGAAGGAAGTCGGCAAACCTAATGTCAGTAAAACCTTCATTTTACCTCATCCATTAACATGATTTCTGCCTGAGTCTTGTCAGATAAATTTTCAGCAGCTATGGTGGTTGTTTAACAGTGAAGATAACAACTCCCACGCGTTTTGTTCTACAATGGATGGATGATTTAAATATAAGGCATAAATTTCATGTCACTGTTGAGGACCACGCAGAATGCTTCTGAGGCCCGCCATTGACCCGCAAGCTGCACTTTGAGAAACTATGGTTCAAACAGAACACAACAATGAAATGGTCATGTCAGGTGGAACAGTTTTTTCATCAGTGTACTACATTGCTGGAGTACTGTTAGACATTTTGGAAAATATGCTCATTCACTTTCTTGCTGAGAGTTAGAAGAGAATATCAATGCAAGAGTTGCAACAATTTTCAATTGCTGATCATCAGTTATTAAATTAATTGCCAACTGTTTTGCTAACCAATTTGTTTGAGTCATTTTTTTAAAGAAAGAAAATTCAAAATTCCCTGATTCAAGTTTCAAGCTTCTTAAAAGTGAATATTTTTTCTAATTTCTTTACTCCTCTATGACAGCAAACTGAACATATTTGGAGTGTGCATAAAACATGTTATGATGTTATCTTGGGCTCTGGGGAAGAATGATCAATATTTTCCACCATTTTTTGACCTTTTATAGGCCGAGCATCTAATTGATTAAACAAGAAAACAATCATTAGTTGCAGCCCTAATTCATAGTCTGATTAATATGATGCTACAGACAGCAGCTTGTTAGCTTAGCTTAGCTAACCTGGCTTTGACTGAATGAACAAAATCCACCTACCAGGACCTGTAAAGTCCAAACAAGATATAACATTTAATTAATTTGTTCACTTTTGTCACATTTGGACAGAACCAGGCTAACCGTTAACAAGAGAGACCACAGGGAGTAACCTTTACATAAAGGAGACGTGTGATCCCAGTGTTTGCTTATTTAAATGGGATGTTTGTTCTTACATTTCATTTCACACAGCCAGTAGTTTCAACCACCACTGATCCGGCTCACCTGGTTAAGGTGTGTCTGGAGGCAAGCTGTGAACCAACAAACATGATGTCAGTTGGTCAAACTGGACTGGTAGAACCAGATTCAACGCCTCCAACTCCTGTAGAAACCATTCACTGTGTCGTGTAACAACCTCTGCATCGCTGCACACTTTGCAACAGGATAGTGCAACGGATGATACAGTGGAAGATGAGAGGAAAACACTTGGCTGCTGTAGTGAATATGTAAATGTAATCTATCATCCAGAGACCATCATATGATCTGTTAGTGGAGCATGAGGTCTTCATCACCAAGAGGGAGGAATGTAAAGCACAGGTGAAGATACTGTCTCAGACACTGTGTTTATTATCCACACATCTGGAATAATTATTCATCATATATCATGTAGCACAATGTGGAGCTGTGAAGTGGAAACAAACAAATAAATAAATAAAGATTTATTATGAAACAGCTTGTTCTGATTCATGTGCCTGCAAATGACAAGTCACGCAGGGTCTCAGCAATACAGTAAGTCATGTGAACACAAGCGATAAATGCTTTGAAATGTATTCAATCATAATGATCTAGTGTACAGCACCAATACGTCCTGAGGCGTGAACACATTTTAAAAACAGAAAGATGTAAATCTGGACCTCAGTGGAGGCCATTCCAGGTGAAACGGGGCAGACACACTGTTGTCAGGCTCCAGCAGCAAACCATGTCAAGGTTGGAGGGTGTGTACACACATTAATCAGGTAAGTCAACACATCAATATTGCAATGTCTGAACATGCAGATAATCCCTGTTTGTTCTGGTGATGAGGCAGACCACTGGAAGCACATGCACTCTTTGCTTTGCTATATGACACCACATCAAGGATTGGTCATATTAGTGGCACTTTAATATCTAACAGGATACAGATGTTGAATGCACTCTTATTTTCATGCAATTATAACATGGGAAATAAAGGAGTACTGGGATGAATTTAACAGCTTTACAGGGTGCTCTTCCCTGTTTCAAGATAACTCCCAGTTACACTATTTGAGCTCTCCCTATTAAAGCGTCCTGCCATAAAGGGGAAAAACAGATCCAAACAAATCATTAAGTTGATATTAGGCTCGAGCAGTATCAGACAGTTTGTTATTCCTAATTTTATAACAGAATTTTAAAACTGCCTCTACTTTAATACACGGTCCAGTCAAGGGTGAAGGTTTTGTTTCAATATGGGGAGAGAGGGGACACATATTCCCTATCCAGGAAATTTTGCGCATAATTTTCCTATGTTCTGGATAATTTTTCTGCACCAATTTCTGCATCAGTTTATAGTGGGAATACATCTTTATTTATGTAAAGGAAATAGCTTGGTTTATTTATTAGCAGTGCAGCCCTTCGTGTGTATATCTACGTTACGCATTTTAGTGTTTGCAGCATTTTAGTGTTTAGGAATTTCTTCAGCAGTTAGTGCTGAAAGTTTGTCCCTGTCACTCACTCTGTGTAGGATTGATCTGTATCAGATAAAACAACCAAAAATATCAACAGGGTGTGATATGATTTCTCTGGCTTAAAATACTTTGCATGTGACCACTTGCTACTATAGAGCCTGTTAATGCACACACTAGTCCCTCACCTCTCATAAATTACCAAGGAGTTTCAGTACAATATTTGGGCATCAAACACTTAATTTCCTGCCTTCTGGTGATTTTTAACTTGTGCCTTTTCTGCTTCAATTTAAAGTGGGAATGTATATATTTAAGCAAAGGAAAAAACAACATTCAAGCGTCAGGTGACAATTCAAAATATAATGGAATTTAATACAGTAAGGCTCTCAGGCAAGCAGTTTGTCAAAATAAAAGTCGTCTGCTACTTTTGTGTTTTTATTATTGGGTACAAATGCATGTTTTCTAAAAAATGAGGGGTGATCTGGTAATCTACACCTTTTTGCATCATTTCAAGCCATACAATTATCAAAGCATCAACATCAAAACAGTTTCTTTTTATCCCATTTCTCATTTGTGAATATAATATTTCCAATTTAAAATTTAAATATTTAAAATAAAGGGTTTTTATTGTTGTTGTTTGTTTGTTTTTCTTAATGAACAGTTGAACCATTCAATTTAATGTTTTAAATATTCTATATCTAAACAAACTAATTTTATACACAGGAATTCTTAAAATAAATGACAAATACTCTCAGTTTCATTAATGAAAAACACACAATTTAGGTCTAAATCTACACCTATGGACAGTTTAATGTTATAAAGTGTGTGAAAATGTCAGTATGAGCAGAACGCACTGTTATCTGGACGCGCGGTGTCGCTTTTGAGCAAAACCCTGTAAGAGAAGTTCAACAAGGAAAAAATCTAATTTGTCTGATTTAATTGACACTATTAATAATCTAAGAAAGGGATTAAAAATTTGTTCATACTGTTTATTTTTATTCATTGGATTTAACAGACGGAAGAACTCAAGCTGTTAGCAAACTCCTTCAATGTATTACCTGAAACTTTTTTCTTTATTGGATTTATGTCGCTGAACTAAGACCCTCTCACTTTATGACATTCTTTATGTATTTAATTTTGTTCTGTTTATTTTTTTATGTCTAATTCTCTCAACAAAAATATATATTTTGTCCTTTCTGTATGTCATCACTGCTAGCGGAACTACCCGTTCGCGGGTGCAGTACACATTTCTATGGTAACAGCGAGCTCCACCAATCAGATAGGTCATAGTTACAATTTAGGATTGTGGGTAATGTAGTACTTTTCCATGACATCGCGAATAAAACACCTTTTTATTATAACAGAATTGATATTATACACACTTGTGGCTTCTACGTGAGCATAAACCATAGTTTCACAATCTTATAGCTCGTGGTTAGTGTACATTGGAAGGTTACGACATAATAATTTAAATTCTAAATGCAGAGTATGAATAGTGACCACGTGTCTGTGTCCGGCCTGCCAGCGGACCATGTGGAGCAGCAAGATGGCGGCGCGGTGGAAGGGGGAAGACGGCGATTTAAATACCGGCGACAGGGACTTTCTGGCCAGCAACACTCCCAACGAGGTAACTGTTTGCTCATTTTAGCAAGTTAGACACCCGTATATCTGCACACGAGCGGATTTCGATTATTAGTAACGGGTGTTTCGCCGACACGCGAGGCCACACGCGGGCTGGCGACACGTGGCTGAACAGGGTGGTAGTACTACTGAGAGAGGAGCTGGAACAGCAGCCGATCCATATTGCTGCTTTTTAAACCATGTAGCTTCAGAGACAGTTACATGACAAGTTACTTAATGTCGTTGCCTCGTCGTTTATGTTTAATATAATCTCTACTGTCACATGGGGGCGCTAACAGGGAGGGAGACCGGTTAATTTCCTCCCAAGTACAAGATGTTCAGATAAGGCTACACCCTGTCCTACTCACTTCACTGTCCACTTAGCATTTTCTTCAGAAGTACTGTTAATTTTACCGCTCTGGTTCTGCTGTCTCAAGCTTAATTTTAAGTTATTCTTTGGCAGGCACGGGCATAAACTGCTTTACTGTCAAACAGGAGCGTATCATGTTGCACCCTGTTGCAGTCATAACTGGACAAGCTCCGAAAGCTATTCGAAGAGATGGTGGGCAGGTTGTGACCCGCCTCTTGTCCTCTGTATTTACTTCCTACTTACTGTACTCGAATACTTGTGTCGTAATAAAATGTTGTTAGAGTGGGACTTGTTTTTTAATTTTTTATACGTCAGCTTGTCTCAGTCTAGTCCACCTATAAGTGTGGGTCAGCCTCACCCTATAAACAAAATCACTGGATTTTGAATCCTTAGTGTGTTCTGAATGAAAGAAAAACAGTTTTAAGGAGTCATATGGAGAGAAAATCGCCTAAATTTGATCCTACCAAAAATGGCTTTTTTAGTAGAGGCATTTTGTGAGAGAAAGGGGTGAACCAAACAATAATTACAACACACAGATACACACACACACACACACACACACACACACACACACACACACACGTACTTGCCTTGTATACTCGTATACAGACCCCGTTCAATATCACATCATCACGATTTCAATAGTTTTCTTGGTTGTTTTTTCAGTAAAACTTAAAATTGTAATGGAGAAACAATAATTCCCATTAATCTCAGCCAAAACAATTGCAATATGACCTTTTTACCATATGGTGCAGCCCAAATTCAGATTAATGTTCAGATATAGTCAGAGTTGTTTTCAGTATTGTAGATTACTCTACTTAACACTTAGTTGAGAAAAAAAAAAAACACTTTTTTGAGAAATTGAATAGATTAAAGCGATATTCCACCCCAGAACAATAATCCACTCAATATGTACTCACCCCTGTGCTGATGTGAGGATGGGTGAAGATCTTCAGTTCAGAAAACAATCCTGGAGTTTCAGCAGAAAACCAGGTTGCAGCCAAATCCAGTACAATTGTAGTGAATGGTGACCACGGATAAAATGTAAAAAGAAAAAAGAAAAAAAAAAAGAACACGAAACAAGCACAAAATGTCTCCATCCTGCTTGTGTGGTGTAATCCAAGTGTCCGTGATCCGCGACATTAAAATTTAACCACAAAAGACGCCTTTTATGCCATGGTTTTAGCCTGAATGTCAACTGTAGCTTCCCAGGTCGCATCGCAAGACTTCGTATATCTCTTAATGG
Organism: Lutjanus campechanus; assembly: GCA_027495735.1. Classification (NCBI taxonomy): domain Eukaryota; kingdom Metazoa; phylum Chordata; class Actinopteri; order Lutjaniformes; family Lutjanidae; genus Lutjanus; species Lutjanus campechanus. Next base: position 13,188 of record JAJHUR010085162.1, on the reverse strand, counting down.
ATGCATGTGTGAAAATATCACAAGATCTCTTGTGCATCTGGCTCAAGACTGAGAGGCTACAGTTGACATTTTGGCTAAAACATGATTTAAATGGCGTCTTTTGTTGTTAAATTTTAATGTCACAGCTCGCAGACACTTGGATTACACCACACAAGCAGGATGGAGACATTTTGTGTTTGTGTTCTTTTTTCTTTTTTTTACATTTTATCCGTGGTCTCCATTCACTGCCATTGCACTGGATTTGGTTGCAACGCTGTTTTCTGCTGAAACTCAAGAATTATTTTGTGAACTGAAGATCTTCACCCATCAGCATAGGGGTGAGTACATATTGAGTGGATTATCGTTCTGGGGTGGACTATCGCTTTAATCAAGAAAGTCTTTAGTTGACAGGTTTTGTGTAGGGTGGCACCATAAACATCAGAACGGATAAATTATTGGCTGCTAATGGTAAATTTGTTAGAAATTTGATATAATTTCTTAATGCAATAATGAATCTATGTCAAAGCAATTCATTTGAATCCTTACAAAAAATATTAAGCATGTTTGCACTTTTTATTGATGTACTTTACAGAAACTAAATGACAATTTGAAGGGTCAGAGCTGTTCTTTGTTTTGTTGTAATGGTGGTAGTGGTTACAACATTATTGCTAACAATCTAAATCACTGATAGTGACCAGTTAGATTTGGTTTTGGTCAGAGCTGTGGGATCCTCCATCTTTACTCTCTACATCTTAGGCTGTCTTATTCTCAAGTGTGCATCAACTACAGGTTATGAACTTCTTTTTAGAATATATCTTATATTGAGTTATCTTAAGCAGGTGATTATTAGTTCTCTGTACTGGCTGAAAGAAATCCATATTGTGCAGCCATACTTTTTAAAAATTCTTTAAAGTTTGTGGAATTTCATTCTAATTTAGACAAAGATCAAGCATTAGCTTTGCTGCCCTATTTTCTCACAGTGGTATTTGAAGCATTGTCAGAATTGGCAGCTCTTCCTGTTTATGCTGAGAAAGTTCATTTCGAGCCTGTTGCGTCCTGTGCCTCAGCTTCTGGTCACACCCAGAGGAAGGGGTGTTTTGTATAATTACAGGAGCCAGAAGACGACCAGATCAATGTGCATACAAATTCACAAGAACGCACGAGTGTAATATAATGTTTCTGTCGCTGCAGTTATCCCTGAGTCAGCGTGATGTGGAAGGTGTGGCGATGGACACACAGTCATGCATGGATCACTCAATCCTGGCCATTTTTGAAGACTCGACTGTTGCATCAGAGGTCAGTATGAAAGCAGATCATCACAGTGAACCATTATGAGGAGTGTCTCTGGGAGTAGACCAGGACTGTGGCCTGTGTACATTAGAAGTGATCCGTTTTTCTATTGACCTCCCCTCAGCGTCCACATGTGGGCAGAATGTGACTTTGTCTTATCAATCAATAAATCTGAATTCTGGTGACCCTTTTCAGGACAAGAGCGGAGTGGAGGAAGAGAGTGAGACCCTGCTGTCGGCTCTGTCTGAGATGCTGGACAGTGTGGAGGATGATGACGGGAATCTGTCTCCCTTTGACACCCTGCCAGACACCAGACTTCTCACACACCCGGAGCGCAGGGACACGTCAGTGGTGGGTGCACACTCTGGAATAAGAAACATGCTTAAAATAACTCATTTGGAAACAATAATTAGATTAAAATGCATTACCCTGTACACGTGCTGGAACTCCTTGAAAACACTTGAGCTTTAATGTTGCTTGACTGAACAGTTTGCTATTTAGATAAAGAAGTAAAATAAGTTGGATATTGGTGTAGCCAGGTTGTATATGAAGCCATGTCTGTTTACAGACATTTGACACATTCTGAAACATGAAGGTTTAAGAACCCTGATTACTCCAAATCCAGCCCAGTGCATTGCAGTGGGATGTCCTGATTATGCTGTTCAAATTCATTTAACCATGAGCAGCTCATGATAATCACATGAATTTGCCTGACAGAAAGCCTCTTTGTTAGGACTTAAGATGGCACATGAAAGCTGAGATAAAGATGAGCTACATACTTTGACAAACTTAACTGAATGTGCATGAACTAAATAGTGAAATACCTACAAAGCAGACTTGTTTGAAATTTGTGATTAACCCTTTCTGCTGCTCTAAAGAACTGTTGTTTTTCTTTGTTTGCTCCCTGTAGGAATTATCACTTGCTGAAAGACTTAGACCAAGATCCAAATCTCCAAATTTAACATTCACAATTAAGATTGATGGAGAAAAAGAAGATGGGAGCAAAATGGAGAGAAAGAGCCCTTCACGGCCGTTTAGACAACCGACTCAAACGTTATTTCCTGCCAAAAATAAGAAAGCAGAGGCTGAAGTCGAAGTCTTCACCTCAACCTCTCTGGTCAACCTGGTGAAGATCATGCACTCCTACTGTCTAAAGCTGCACATTGAGGAGGATGGGCATAAACCAAGGAGAAACCACACATTATTCTCCCAGGAGGAGGTGTGGAAGTATGAGAGGCCCACTGAAGAGAGCGATGAAGAGATAAATGTTGTGTCTGATGATGAGGTACCTGTGAAAGAGACAAAGGAAGACGAGGAGAAAGATGAAGGAATTGATAATGGCAAACTGTTGAAGGGTGTATTGCTGAGTGGGAACCCATCCAGAGAGAAGAAGAGGGTCAGCTTTGGCCCCGTTCAAGTGGCTTCATTTGATGAATCGGTGGAAAAGAGATTGAATGAGAAAAACCCAACAAGTGGAACTGTGTCGGTTCTGCTGAGCAGCACAAAAGCACTTGAGAATCCAGCTGGCTCAGCACTTGAACCCCAAACAACGTCCTCAGAAATGAACAGTAACAAAGTGGAAGTTCTGCCACCCAAAGGTGAGACAAAGGCCAAAGCACTCAGCCTCCAGCAGTACAGACAGCTGCGCCAAAAGAGACAGCCCCTGGTGGAGAAACAGGGGAACTACATCACTATGTGGCCTTCTGTTTCTGAGCCTCCCAAGGAGCTGACCCCCATCCTCTGTTTACAGGGACAAAGACAAAACAGCTGTGGACCAAAGACAGCACACCATCATCCAGATGTTAGGAGAAGTGGTGCTGATCAGCTCCATAGATCTCAAACTCCTCATTACAAGTCTCGTCACACCCTAGTTCCACCCAGGCCTCACTCCTCAGAGGCCAAACCATCCGCTCCTCAGCACCGCAGTGGCATAAAGCGCCCAAGGACTGAATCTAAAATAATCTCCCCTGCTAGTCCGCTGCTAAATGTCACCACTAACCCAAGTGTTACTGTCCCTGACAGCAAAAAAAGTCCAGTAAAGAAACCAACCCTGCTCAGTAGTGATCCCCCAAACCCCGTCCTCCTCCCCCTGCCACTCAGCCAGACGGCATCACCATCCACTGCCCACTTCTCAGCAGAGTCCAAAGTGGAGCTCCCCAACAGAGACTCCAGCCTCGAAAGCACCAGACACTTTCCAGAAATCCAAAATGAATCCTCAGGCACATCTCTTCAGCTACAGCCATCCTCATCAGGGCCAAAGCCTGAGGTGTCGTCAATAAACCCGGACTGCACCACCCCGTCTCAGGAGATTAAAATCGTGTTTACGAAGATATCTTCAGGTGTCCCCTCTAGATCTACAGCGCTGGGTACAAACACGACCCACATCAAACCTTCCTCAGAGTGCAACCAACTACAGCCTCAAAAATGCAGTCCAAACCCAACGAAAGAAACCAAGCTGGAACCAAAGACGCAGCTGTCTCCAAATCAAGTAGATGCTCCAGTAGAGACATTGCCAGAGGCTCGCCCCAGTGAATCCCCGCCTGAGGAACCACTGCCCACTAGAGTCCAGAGTGCTACAGCTGACACAGGTAAACTGTTGAGACAAGACATGAACATTAAATCTGACACAATGACAGCACTAAAGCTACATTTCTTTAAAAGATCAGTTCACCCTAAAATAAAGATGCAGATTTTTCCTCTGGCCTTTAGTGCTATTTATCCATCTAGATTTTTTTGTTGTGGGTTGCAGAGATTTGGAGATATCGGCTGGAGGGATGTCTTCTCTGCAATATAAATGGCACTCAGCTTGTGGTGCTGAAGGCACCAAAATAACACATTTGGAACAATTGTATACCAGTGTCTCTTTCCAAAAATCATGACAGGGTTACCCAAGATAATCCACAGACCTTGTGAGCAGTTTTATCCAGGAACTGCTTTCTTTCTGCATTAGAATCTACAGGAATCACTTAATTTCCTGCTTGAAAGAAAGTATTGCAAAAAAAAAGTTAATTTTTTAGAGGGATTTATAAGAAGTTACTGACAAGACGAGCCTGAGGGGCCTTGTCTGCAAAAGCCCGGTTGCCTTCATTTGGAACTCAGGAACAGTTAGCAAGGCCCTGCCTGAAGATCAAATGCCTGGTGAATAAGGGGAGAAATAAACAGCATCTTCCAAAGTCATCTTTTCATGTCTGTCTGTTTTCTGCTTTCTGCTTCAGGAATTGAAGCACCTGATCTGACCAGTCTGCTGGAACAGTTTGAGGAAACACAAGGTGAGCCATCAGATTACTGATATAACACTGTACGGTTGGATGCTCACGTCTGGTCTTGTTTAACCTCTTTTTATTCTGCCTCCACCTCCAGCTAAAGAAGAGAGAGTGGAGCACCTTGTGGAGCCAATTAAACCTTTAAGCACTTCAGACCCACCAGGGACTCCAGAAACCCTCAGGAATTTACCTCCTCTTCAAACGTCAGAGGGCGTGGACATCCCAGAACCCCTTGGCACTGAAATCATCCTCAGCACTCAACGAGATCTGTCAGCAAGACGCAAAAATACTCCATCCAAGGCCATTCAGATAATCGACCCCCGTCCTCTGCCATCCAAGAAGACACACAGTAACCTCCCAGAGTTCCCTGCTGCCCTCGCCTCTCCTCACATGTATTCATCGATATCATCTGATCATGATTACTGTGGACCTGTAGACCGCTCGCTTACTCAGCGTGGCAGAGCCTCTAAACTCAAGGATGTGTCTAAAACCAGTGACGAGGTGCAGGGGACCACCCATGACTCAGCTGCTGCTGAACACAAACAACAAGCCTCCACCGGTGAAGTTAACACCTCCATCATCAGGGCTGTTAATAACTCTGCTACATCTGTGATGCAACATCTCCCTGAGGACTCCAGGACCAAATCAGACACACACCTGTCTGCAGACAAAGTACTGTCTCTCTCAGAAAGCACTGCCTCAGAGCAGCACTGTGGATCTGCAGCTGAAGACAAGACAGCTCCGTGCACCCTTCCTACACCTCCACCCAGCCCTCCTGTCAGGAGGGGCAGAAGGAGGTATCGGACAAGATCTCCTCGTTCTGACTCCAGCTCCAGCTCTCGTTCCTCCTCCTCTTTGTCGTCCAGCTCTGCGTCTCGCTCTCCAAAAAGACGAAGGTAATGATCTCGTGTAATTCATGTCCAGTGTTCGTCTTTATTTGTCCATTCTGTGTGACAGTCCTAACTCAATCTGTCTGTTTAACAGGCGCCATCACAAGCGTTCAGAGAGCAGCTCATGTTCGTCGTCCCCCTCTCGCTCCATTTCCCGCTCCCCTCCCCGGCGCTACAGGTGGTCATACTCCAGGTCGAGATCGAGATGCAGCAGGTCGAGATCCAGATCCTGGTCCCCGTCCAGGTCCCCATCCAGATCCAGATCACCATCCCCGCGGATGTGCCGCCGGCAGAGGAGAGATGTTTACAGGTCAGTTAATGATGCAAGTTTTTCAAGTAGGCATTTTACGAAAGGAAACAAAATGTAGGTTTCAAATGTGAATTTTTCTTCTTCCTCCAAACTGGGCATCGCTGCAGCAGCAGAGAGTCCAGGAAGCTCAGGAGAGAGCACGAGATCAGGATCCAGAAACTTAAAGCCATCGTGAGTGAAACATTACCGACATGTCAGTTGTGTGTGTTTTGGTTGAATAATGAATGGTGAGTCATTTTAAACTCCTCTCGTCCAGGATGAGCGCAGGGTGGTGTATGTCGGCCGCATCTGCAGGTCTATGACGCACAGCGAACTGAGGGAACGCTTCTCCCAGTTTGGAGAAGTGGAGTGTGTGTCACTTCACTTTAGAGAAAGAGGGTAAGTACAGACAATTAAAACAATGTTTTTAAATGTTTTTATTGCCTTTGCAGTGTTTTTGTACCATTAATCTGTGCCTGTGATTCCTATAGCGACCACTACGGCTTTGTCACATTCTACAACATGGATGACGCTTTTGCTGCCATCGACAACGGCGGCAAACTACGGAGACCTGATGAGCTGCCTTTTGACCTCTGCTTTGGTGGAAGAAGACAGTTCTGTAATTCAGACTATGCTGACCTAGGTGAGTCTCAAAACCACAAACTATGAAAAGTAACGTCACTATAGTGAAGTCAAAAATTTCCCCTTGTTGAACTATTGATAGCGTTTCTCTCGGCATAATCTGTCTAAACTCTGTCACAGTTGTTTTTGCAAACAGCACTGTATGATTCAACCATTTAGCCAAGTTGCCATCCAAATGTTGAAACAAATTGACAGAAAATCTGCAACATTAAATGCCAATGAACGCTCCTTTCCGTCCAGTATTGTTATTTCAGTGTTAGAAGTTGAGCGCACTGTGAAAGAGACAGTTGGTGGGGCAATCTGACACCATTAAACCACTGCAGAAGAAGACTCTGTTTTTTTCTGCTTAGTTCTTTTATGCACAGATTGAAAACAAAACAGGTGGATGGAAAACTTACCTTAAGTATTTTTCAACCTTCAACTCTGGTTTGGTCTAAATAAACCCTTATTAGCCCTTTTTCACAGCAGCCATATTGATATGTAATAGCAGAGTAAACAAGGTGTTACTAGTGCAGCAGAGCAAACGTACACAATAGCAGCATCCTGACTCTGTTTGACCTGAATGGAACAGGACCTTCAATAAAGAGGTAGTGGGGAAACATTGTGCCGAGCCAGAATATTTTCACATCTGCCTTGCTGTATTAAGGGTTTATTTTGACCAAGGAATGATGAAAACTGAACCAAGACAGTTTTGGTGAATTTTATTTTGTTTCTGACGAGTTTTAATGAACTGTGTTTTACAATGATAAATTATTATTTCTTTAAATGGAGTCTGGCGGGTTTGGCAGGAGCAATATAACGATATGTCTATGGGTGTATTGATTAGTTTGTACATCTGTTGTATTTTTAATGTGTAAGTCACAACAATGAACCTGTAACTGCGTTTCTTCCTCAGACGCAAACAAAGATGCAGAACCAACTCCCACCAAGAGCAGGTTTGAGGATCTGGACTTTGATTCGCTGCTGAAACAGGCCCAGAGAGGGTTAAAGAGGTAGCAGAGTTGTGTGGGAGGAGAACATCTGGCTAGCTGGATGTGGAGGACGGAAAAAGAACCTCAGAGCCTTATGCTCACACTTATGTAGCAACCTTTTGTATGTTAGAAATTTTTGCATGTTTTTGACTCATAATATGCATGTAGTTCTTGATGTGTACAGTTAATACATACAAATTTGTAGCACTATTAATTTGATAATGCATTAGTGTAAAGCACTAAAGATTTTTGTTGCATTCCAGAAACTGAAGTTTTCTATATTTGTATATAAAAAATAAAGACTGTTTATTGTGTTTACTGATCAACTGTCAGCTTTAGTTTTTGTGGTTTATTAAATCCAAAAGAGTCACACTAGTGAGCCAGCATGCACACTGCCATCAGAGCACTTTCACTATTAATGTTGTTAGTCATTAGATTGAAAAGTCAACCTGTCCACTGAACAGCACAAATCTGACCTACAAGCCGGTCTAACCTCTCCTGACATGGTAGTAATGACTACAGAGGGAGTCCTTTCAGACGATTTGTTCTGCAGGCCCCAATCTTAAAGTAGGTCTCAAACTTTTTGAAATATCTCTTCAACCATCATCGCAAAGTCTTTGGAGCCTCTTTTTATCTGCTGTCTTCAGATCCTCAGCAGTCTCAATCCCCAACTTTATGGAGTCAGAAACTTCATTAACACCTACCACATCATGTGTGTTTGGAAGCTTGAAGACTGCCCTGTTGAACATCAAAACGTGACATAAAATGTGGAAAATGTGGCACATTCAACGTTTCATCATGTTTTCTGCCTCAGAGAACCTTGTTAGGTTGTTCTCTGCTCTTTTAATATACGTTTCTCATGGCAGACATAATTAATTGTCAAACACAGGTGTATCTAATAACATGAATTATAAATGTACTCCAATTAAGTGCTCCACTGCAGGGGTCCCATTGTGCCCTCACACCTAAATGAAACAGCCTTCGTTAATATTAATATACAAATGAATACTCCAAGAGTATTTTTATATATCTTAAAACATGTCTGTGGGGGATCTTATGGCTGATAATGTTCAGGGTTTAATAGAGAACCTACTCATTTTGTAGCTTTTGTATCAAGTGTTTGGTACCAGCAAATATAGCAAAGCACATTTATCAATAGGTGAAAATTCAACTTTGTGTATATATATTGAATACATTGGTCACATAAATTGCTGATGAATGCCAGTCAGAGATACATCCAAATAATGTGACAAGGAGGAAACATTCTCCAAAAATGTGCCAAAAGGAGGAACTGTTTATACAGGTGCACCCTAAACCAGTGGTGGAAGAACTATCTTTTATCCAAGTTAAGGTAGCGAGACACTGTAAAAATACTCTTGCATGAAAAATTCCATCATACAATATCTTATGTAAAAGTATGTAATTCGTGATGCATTTATTTGTACATCACTTCAATGTTGCAGCTGCTAGAAGTGGAGCTAATTTTCTAATTATACTGCTGGGTAGTTAACCTATTATTATTTATTACCTAATTTTAATTAGTTGATCTGTAAAGTAACTAAAGCTATTAAACAAATGTAGTGGAGTAAAAACTCCAATCTGCCTCAAAATTGTAGTGCTTGAGGAAAGTACAAGTAATTCAAAATTAAAATGTCAAATTTAATTTAAAATTATGTATAGTACCTGAGTCAATGTATTTTCACAGCTAGTTTATTTCATTTATCTGTGAGAAAATGGTAAAAAACAAAAAAACAAAAAAAAAACAGTCTAATGAACTATCTAACAACTCACACACATTTAGACTGGTATATATGATCTCTTTTTGAAAGCTAATATAATAACAGGTAATATTTTTCGCTTCCTGTCACTGAGCCTCTCCTGGAACTGTTTAGAGCCCCCCAGGGGAGGCTTGACTCCCAGTTTGAAAACCTCTGAAATTAGCCTTCAAGGCTGTGTGTCAGGAATGAGGCACTTCTTAGGTAGGTTTCTGGGTGGTGGGGGGTTAAATAACATGGCTTCTGCCAGAAAGGGCTTTTTGGTACACACTGGCCAAATGTGAATATCTTGCAAAAACACCCAACTATATTTACACCAAAGCTAGGAAATATAAAGTGTCTGTTATCTGTGGACGCCTCCCTTCGTGTGTTTGGGTGAACTGTCCCTTTAAGATAAGGGGACACTGTCCCTTTAAGACGTTCACCCGGTAGTCGGTCGCGTTCAGTCAACGTGCGTCTGAGACTGAGGTGAACTTCAGTCATCACAAAACAAGAGGAGCTGCCTCTGTCCGTTAGTATTTACAACTTCAGACTTTAGGACGTGTTGGCTTCATGTTACGCAATTTAAAACGAACTGTTGTGCGCAGGCGTGAGAGGACGGAGCAATAAATGTGAAGGAAATTAAAGGCAGCAATACAAAGACATGTCAGTCAGTGTCAGTGCTGCTGTGTGAGAATTAACTGAGAGCACAGAGACAGAGAGAAGACATCTCTACACCAAACTGTCAAACATGTCGACACCGAGCAGTGCCAAGAGCCAAACCAAGCCTGGGAGCAGGAGGTTCATCAGTGGAGTGGTGGAAGGTGAGTGGACTGGGACCAGGGTCCCCACCTGGACCCCCACCTGGACCCCCAGACCTCAGATGCTAGTGAGGGTCCTGTTGGACTGCAGCTCCTCAATGAAGACCAGGCTGCAAGATAACTGGATTAACTTCAACAGTTTTTAAATGTGGTCAAAATATCGATCATGCATTGATCACCTCTGGTAAGGTGACATCATTTGGTGCCTAACTTGACCTTTGCTTGATGCAGGTTTTTATGGGCGGCCATGGACTATGGAGCAAAGAACAGAGCTGTTTAAAAGGTATGTGAGCTGACAACTCCCACTGTGAGACGAAGGTTGAAATCTGCTTCATAAAATAACAGGAGATAGAACTTATTACTGTAACATAATAATAAAAACAATAGAGTATGTATAGATCGGCCAGTATTTATCAACCCATTATTGACCTAACACAGTAAATATAGGATATGTTGTTTTTTATAGGCAACATTTTAGGTATATTTGATCTTTTCTTTTAAATTTATGATGTCAGATGTCAGTTAGATTATTTATATACCATATAGCCAATATATCAATATCTGATTTTTTTATTTTTTTATTTTTTACTCCCTATCCGTTTTGGCATCAGCCCCAAAAGTCCAGTATCGGTCGGACTCTAATAAAATATAAAGTATATAAGGAGTAAATGCAAAGAAACAAACAAACAAAAAACATTTAAAATACATTTAAAAAATAAGTAATTAGCAAATAACTATAAAAATACTAAAATAAAATAAATTAAAATAGAAAAAGTAGTAGTGGCAATGACATAGAAAGTAATATTGGCTTTAGTATTGAAAAGCATTAAAAAGTAATGTTGCACATGATAATGAATGCAATATTTCACATGACATTAAACACAATATTGTACTTGATAATAATATTGAAAAGTATTATTGCACATGGCGTTACAAAATAATAGTGCACATAATATTGGTATTCTTGTCAGTATCTGACGTTTCAGCTCTCCCTCCTGCAGAAGGTAGAGTTTTATAATTTGATGGCCACTGGTAGAAAAGACTTCCTATGAAGACTTCATAAAGGGTGTCGTCCCATTACGACGTTTATCGTATGTCCACCTGTATTTGGGTCCAGGGAAGAGACAGTATTAAGGCTGTGAAATAAGGTTAACAACACTGCCTGGTCGACTGGACATTCATCATATAACAACTGATGTAATAGTTGATGTGACTGTTCGTTTGTGGTGTTTCACAGAGAACAGAAGTGGGGACTGAACACATACCTCTACGCCCCCAAGGATGACTACAAACACAGGATGTACTGGAGGGACCTGTACTCTGCTGAGGAGGCAGGTGAGTTGCACGTCCTCCGGTGTCCTCCTCGGTGACTGAATGAAATCACACATCACATCTGAACTGCACTGTGGCCTGAGAGCAGCCAATAACCAAAAATACACAGGACTTTTTGTCTTTGATTAGAAGTGTTCAAAGAGTCTAAATTAGTTGATGTCATGATTTCAGACAGTTATTATGGGCTGTGTACCTGTGTGTCAGTTTTCACCTCTAGTACTGGTGTAGAGTTCTGCTGTTCAACTAGCCTGTGCAAAATCTGTGCTCACCTGTATAGAAACATATACATAGGAGTGAAATGTCCAAAATGCTTCCACGTTACCAACACTGACACTAAACCTACAACAAACTGGTTATGAAACAGTCTCATTTTAATACTGATGCCTCTGTATGACCTACATAAGCAAACAAAGACAAAGAGGCTATTTCAGTGTAGTTATTCTTCATGCCTGCCACCGGGGCAGAATCTCCTGGAAATCAGATGAAACAAGCCTGTGTTTACATTTTCAGTTACAGTGAGCAGCACATTACCCAGTTAAAAAGAAGCAGAAGATTTATATTTAGATAATTTATGTTATATTTTGTGGTAGTAGCAGTGGAAACACAGCTACTTGTGTCAACACAGACTCCAAAAATCAACACAATATGCAAGGTACTTGTAGCTGTTGTAAATTGCTGCATTTTTTTTCCTCTAATAACTGTCTGACAAATGTTGTAGTCATTTAATAAATTTGATAAGTTTTACATTTTTCCTTCAGAACCCATAAACTGGAAAATATATTCTATTGTATCCCAGGGACCCACACGTACATTAAACAGAATGTGGTCGCGAATCTTCCCAGAACATTAAATAAAAAATATGCTTAACTGAACCTGTATTCAGATCATGGTATATAAGTTGGCATCAACTGTGCAAAGTTGTGCTCACAAACTGAACCACAAACTAAATAAACCATGTAATAAAACAAGGGCTGTGGTCATTTTAAACTGTTGTATTTCTCATTTTGTGTCAGTGAGTGTCATACCAAAGTCCCGGTCTGAGTCATCATTATCTCCTTAGAGACACCGTTTAATTGCTCAGTTTGTAAGTTTGATGTGCCTTATCAATAATGTTACAAATTGAACTGCAGTGATGATTCAAAGTTTGACCTGTTAAACTGTCGAGTCTCTGATGACTCCAAGTGCCAGATATCAAAACAGACAATATCAGTGGACTTTGGGCTGTGATAGATTATTTTATTTGGGCATTTAAATGAATTACAGGCCTAATCAGTGTTGGGAAGTAGTAAACTGCATGTAACTCTACAAGAGGTCACTCAGAAGAGTGCAGATATCTGCCTGGCATAGGATGGTGAAGCGCTTGGCGTTCCCAGAAAACATAAAGCCTCTGGCCATAAAAAACATAAAGGCATAAAAGTCATAAAAATGTTTTTTTCTTAAAGGTTTTTCTAAAATTGTGAATCACAGAGGACCTTCAGCATACAGTCATGACCGTGCACAAAAAGAATTAGGCTGATTGGTCCAGTAGTTTTCGAGATTGGCTTCGGACAAGCTGCGGGTCCAGTGGACAGAAACAATTGCATGATGATGATAATTGAAGCAGTAGTTTAACTAGATCTCGCAGTAGCTTGCTGGTAGTTCAACTACATTCATATCTGCATAATGATCCAGGTAGTTAAGTTAATTGTGATCATCATAAATACTATATACTATAAATACTCATGTGATTTCTCCCTAGGTTGGCTTTGCTGTAATTGCGAAGCTATTCTTTCAATGAAGGCCTGATGATGTTAGACTTTGTGAGATCAAAACAACAGATTGAAGAGCTGTTGAGCTGTTGATTGGTTAGCACTGCTCATGACAATCAATCAAACTTGGGGGCAAACTTGTGCACCGTTTACTTACCATTTACCGGCATTTATTGAGGATATTTCTGTATTTTATAACTGCATTTTTT
>JAJHUR010085161.1:0-12089 GCA_027495735.1 Lutjanus campechanus | reverse complement strand
GTCATTAATTGTTTCTCCTTTCACGCTGCAGATCTGAAGGAGGAGAAGGAGGTCCAGAAGCCGGAGGAGGCGACCAAACTGCAGAACGGCGACAGTAGCAAGGAGGGCGGAGCCTCAGCTGCCACCGCCGCAGCTGCCACCGCCGCCAGCGAGGAGAAGAAGAAGGCCAAGACCAGATTCATGTTCAACATCGCAGACGGAGGATTCACAGGTACACAAACACACACTCAAACACGCAGAGAGTTTTAAAGTAGTTTTCATTTAATAATCAACGTCTTTCTTCTTCTTCTATCAGAGCTTCACTCCTTGTGGCAGAACGAGGAGCGCGCCGCCACCGTCACCAAGAAAACCAATGAGATCTGGCACCGTCGTCATGACTACTGGCTGCTGGCTGGCATCATACAGTATCCTTTTCCTACCTGTGATTGGTTGACAGATCTTTACTGGGCGTGGGGGGGGTGTACATGGGAATTGTTGTTTTGTGACTTGTAGTCGTTGTTCATCTTGACCACGGCGCCCTCCAGACACGGTTACGCCCGCTGGCAGGACATCCAGAACGATGTGAAGTTCGCCATCCTCAACGAGCCTTTCAAAGGCGAGATGAACCGAGGAAACTTCCTGGAAATTAAGAACAAGTTCCTCGCCAGGAGGTTCAAGGTATGTTTGCATTCATAGATGGGGAGAAGAGCATCCTTCAGATTTTAGTTTTTGAATTAGTTCACTGTTCTTTCTCTTGTGTTGCAGCTCTGTCCTGTTTCATTAGTTAAGCCTGAAAATTTAAAGACTTCAGGAATCTAGGAGTTAATTGTTTATTTTTGATACATCAGTGTTTGAGCTGCAGTGATTATTCAATTCGGCAATTTAAAGAAAAATTAATCTGCAGCTATTTTGATAATCAGTTAATTGTTTTGGTCATTTTTTTTAAGCAAAAATGCAAAAAATTTCTGGTTGCAGCCTCCTAAATGTGATGATTTGCTGCTTTTCTTTGTCATTTATGACAGCAAATGAAGACTCTGGTTTTTTGGACTGTTGGCTGTTGACAAAAAGAATTTTAAGACGTCACCTGGGAAAATGATAATGAGCACTTTATCGACTAAACAGTTAATCGTGAAAATAATTGCCAGAGTAACCGATGTTAAAATAATCATTAGTTGAAATAATTTGAGTAAAATAAATTAATTTGTTGAACTTTGTAATTTAAGTTCCATCTGCAGCAGAAGCTCTGTAATTAAACTGTAGTGAAGTTGATTTTACAGTGATGCTGACACTCCCTCTCTTCTCCTCTCCTCTCCTCCAGCTGTTGGAGCAGGCGCTGGTGATCGAGGAGCAGCTGCGTCGCGCCGCCTACCTCAACATGTCAGAGGACCCCTCCCACCCCTCCATGGCCCTCAACACCCGCTTCAGCGAGGTGGAGTGTCTGGCTGAGTCCCACCAGCACCTCAGCAAGGAGTCCATGTCCGGGAACAAACCGGCCAACGCCGTCCTGCACAAAGGTGAGACGCAGCGCAGGGAGTGGAGTTCTTTGTAACCACAGACCAAATTATTTGAATCTCATCAGTATTTTCCACTTTTTAAATATTCATATTTGCTTAGTTGAACAGTTTGTTTGAGGTTTTGGTTTAAATTATGACTTAATCTCAGTTTCATCCTTATAATTTAGCATCTATAATGTTTTAAAAGTGTAATTATAAGCCTAAAAATGGTAAACAGATTATTTTATTGTTTATTTTGGTTTTATTTTAACATTGAAATGCTTGAACTAGTGAATCTATTACTACTTATTTTTTGTGTACTTGTACTGTAACTTGTTTCAGTCATTTTTCAAAGACTAATCTTCCTCTTAGCTTTTATGTTCTGTTGAGTACATTTTAACCTTCTTCAAAAATTGCAAAAGTTACTTTATGGTAGCTGCTGCTGCTGCTTTTATTATAATAATATGAAATTAAACTTGATAAAAATGCAACTTTGCTACAAGATCAGAACACGAAAACTTGAACCTACAGGAAGATTAAGGAAAATAAAGTGTGACATTAAAAAAAACAAAAAACCCACCATAATTCTGTCCTGCTGACTGTGCAAACAAACCTCATAGTGAGCGAGCGACTATAGTTCCTCATCTCTCTCTCTTTCTTTCTGTCTCTCAGTGCTGAAGCAGTTGGAGGAGCTGCTGAGTGACATGAAGGCGGATGTCACCCGCCTCCCGGCGACCATCGCCCGGATACCGCCGGTTGCCGTGCGACTCCAGATGTCCGAGAGGAACATCCTGAGCCGGCTGGCGAGCCGAGGACCCGAGACACAGACACAGGCACAGACACAACAGGTACAGACGCACGTTTCATACGAAGTCTTTATGTTTTCAAGGTTAGGGATATGCTTGAATTCAAATATAATCCTGAGACGATGCTTGGTTTTCAACATAATCTGGTGTCTTATCCACAAACGAACCAAAAATCTGTTCATAATTTCATATTTTTTAAAATTGCATTTATAGTTAATTCTTGAATGTGATGATAAAGGCTTCGAGAGTTTGCAAATGTTTGGTTTATTGACCCTGAAAGTGCAACAAAAGTTTTTGAATTTATTCCTAAAAAGCTGCACAAACCCTGCAACAGGAACAGACCTGTAACTACTAGTCTGATAGTCTAATAGAAACAGTTTCATCTGTTTCAAAGCAATCTTTTCATGTTCATTGTGATACTCGGATTCTAAGGCAGGATATTAAAAGTTGGTGGTTTGACTCATCAAACCTTACCTGTGAAAAACAATTTTTTCTTTCTATTTTCTAATTTTTACATTCAGTATTAAACGTGTCTGTAAACATGTAAAGAATATTCGCTATATAATACTGGAGAAATCAGTAAATACTGAGAAAATCATCAATAAAATTGCATGAAATGAAACTCAGACTTTAGTTGCAGGGTTAACACTTTTTAATTTGTCTCTTTTTTATTGTATTTATCACACATTGATGGTTTATTAATTCGATCCTGGTTCTTTTGTGATAATCAAAGTAGCCACAAGAACCTTTGATTCCAGAGTAATCAATGGTTGCAGCCTTGACCTGCACACAGCTTATAAACTGGGCAGACTGAGAGCAGAAGTCATGGACCTGAAGTGCAGTCCAGAGATAAAAGATTCATCAGCAGCCAAAAGCTTCCTGTTTTAAAAAAATAAAATAAAATCAAGAGACTTTTTACATCACAAAAGGTTAACGTCTGACTTGAAAGCCAGAAAGACCAGTGTCTCATTTAAATAATGTGAGAATTAATGTTTGGGATTTTATTTTAAAGACCCAAAGTAGAATATTTAGAATCAAAACTGTGATTAACTAAAGCACAAAGCTTTGTTTTCTTGCCAAAGCCAAAATGAGGAGATTGAATTGTCTGTATGATTAAGAAGAGATGTTAGTTCAGCACAAATTCTAGAAATAAGGGGAAACAGTTAGTTGGTAGAGTGGTATGAATATTTTTGTTTAATTCTCTGCAAGAAAAGCCAATAAGCTTAACTCCCAAAATGTGTAACTGTTCCTTTAATATTTAATAATTGACACATGATCAGTGACATTTTTATCAGTGTAATCAAAAGTAACGTTCTTGTTTTCCTTTTCTCTTCCTCCAGATGTCGCAGCAGTAGACTGAAACTCTGCTCTTTACCTCGAAAACCACCCCCTGCCTCACCTCGACATTCCTGATTGGTGCACAGCAGAATAACGGACAGCGCGCTCAAGCTTGAAGCCACGCCCAATTCACTTTTTCCCCCTAAACAGACTTTACAGAGTTTTTCTGGAGGATCGAATCCCTTCCCAAGTTTGAGGCTGTGGACAGAAAAGCTATTTTATTTTTTTTCCTCCTTTTTTCAATTTCTGTATTAATATTATTGATATAATGTTATTATGATGGTTTTTTGGGACCTAAATAAAAAAAATGTAATAAAGAACTTGTCTGTGGTCGGTTGGGGGGAGGTGGGCTACGATAAAGATAAAGATTAATTATTAAGAAAGGGGAAAGAAGAAAAAAAACTCCAGACTAAAAAAGATCTGTTAAATGAACTACAATTTATTTTTTATTTTTAAATCATCCTGACATGAAGAAAAACAGCAGGGATTTTCAACACAATTTTCAGCTTTAATGAATCTGATGTGAAACTAAAATCTTTAGTTTTTTCATCTAAATCCAAAACACAACAACTGAATTTAAAGTTTCCGTCTGAAATATGAGTCCGAGCAAAGTTCACAATCTGTTCTGTTCATTTTGGGGTTTCTGCAGGTGATATTTTCCCAAAAAATGAGAATCTTTAGGGCTGCAACTATTATTTGAAATCATTGGCTAATCTGTTATTTTCTTAATTGTTTAGTGTATAAAATGTCTTCAGTTTTGTCCAAACAGTCCAAAACCCCGAGTCTATTTAAATGGCAAAGAATTTAAGATGTCATCAGCAAATGTTTGACATTTTTGTTTTAAGAATGATTAATCGATGATGAAATATAGTAGTTGGCAACTAATTTTCTTTTTTTTTAAAAATTAATTTATTCCAAATATGAAAATCGTATAAGGCTTCCTGATTGCTACTAAACAATTTCTTTGTACAACATAATATAAAAATGAAAATCTGAGGAAGCAAAATAATAATAAAACACAGAAAAAGAGAAATAAATGTCATATTCTTTCGATTAATCATTCCAGCTCTAGATTGTATCCAGAAGAACCATGTGTGCTAACTTTTTTTTTAATGCAATTAATATTATTTGCCTTTGGAAACCTCACAAAAACACAGAGCAAAATGTTTTCCCAAAGATTTAATACCTTCCTCTACCGTCTTTGTTACATGTTCTGTCTCCAGGGGCCGGGGTTTCAAAATGTTTAATCTAGATCAGGTGGATTAAGTGTCAAATTTGGGTAATTCAAAAGCAAGAGATGAGATGTGATCCTGATCTTACAAAAAGTGAGATACAGATTTGGTAATCCAATCCCACCCAGAATCCAGATCAAATTTCTGGGTATTTTAAAACTCCAAAGGTACAAATTAGGATAGTTTTGATGCTAAAAATCAGGATTATCCTTCACCCACTGGAAAGATGGATTCAGCGTGGATTCAAGGTTGATGTAGAGACATGTAGGGACATAAGTGCAAAAGTGCAACGTATTCTCACCTGCATCGTGCTTGAAGGATGTACGGTTCCTCACTGTGATTGAAACACAGAGCAGATGACTGACTGATCACTGATGGGACTGAAACCAGATTAACCAGCTGGTCGGACCATGAGAGACACTCTGTGATCCATTATTTTACTGGAGGTCTTTTGGTCAATAAAAACAGTAGTATGCTGACAAATCAGCGCCGTGTTCTTAAAGTACCTCCCATCATTTTCATGTCTGTGTTAATAAAATCTTACCTTGCCCAACAGATGGAGGTCTATTCAAAGACTGCAAAACTAGATTCTGTGATCCTGATGTTGTGTTATCTGGATCAGAACGATCCCATCTGAAAATTATTTGTAAAAACAGGACAAAACCTACAAGATCAGTTTCATCCAGGATAGTAAACAAGGGATTACAAAACCTGATCCAGATCTAGATGAAAAGGTTTTGAAATACTGGCCCCAGCTGACCCCTTTAATTGTTTCAGTTTCAGTTTTTTAAATTTTGTTGGAGAACTGTGAACAATCTGGTGTTTTTCGTGTGCATATTGACTATTGAGTGTATGGTTAGTGTGTCACTTTTCCAGGGTGAACAAAACCTTGTTTAATCCGCATTCGTCACCTCTAAAGTCAGATAAAGACGTAACATTGGTGTTATTTTCTGCAAACAGCTGCAGGATCAAATGAAACAACTTAAATGAAGACACAAACACACATTTCTGTTGCAAACATGAATTTATTTGAAATCTCAGGCCACCATCAGAATAACCGAGCCTGTAATTTTAAATGTCAAATGAAAAGTTCCTCACTTTTTCTAAACCTTTAATACACAGCAGCAGCACTGACAACACACTGAAATGCTCAACTTCACCCATTCACAGTTTTAAATCTAATAATTTATCCTTACGTTTTTAAATAATCAAACCTTTAGTATCTACAGTGTTGTGGTAGATAACCCACGCTCACTCAGACATCCTTTATACAGAGGAATCACATTCAAGCAAGTTCAGAACAAAGAGACATTCAAACGACAAAACACAGAGTCACGTTGGTTTCACGAGACAGATGAGAATAAAAACAGGACCGCTGCTGCATCACAATAAATCAAACTGAGGCTGGACAGACAAATATAGAACAAAAAATTAAATAAATTAAGTTGTTCCTGTCAAATTTCTGCTCAAAGTGGAAACACATCAGTAGCAGTACCAATACTGACAGCAGGGGGGCAGCGTTCCTGCAGAATACTGCACAAGTTCAACAGGACGGGGAGGGAAGCAGAGCGAGCTCCACGAACCCAGGTTTAAAATACTGTTCACCTTTACAAACTACACTGTTTTCACTGTGTCACAGTCTGACAACCTAAAAGGAAAAAGAGGTTATCTAACTTACATCGATGTGATTATAGAAATAGAGTTTGAGCCACGTCAGAAACTGTCACTGTAATCTGATCTTCAGCCATCTTTTACAAACTCTCAGTCTAGATCAGGGGTTCTCAAAGTTTTGATGCCAATTCAGGAAGCAAACGTGTGATTGAAGGCTGGACAGGAAAACCCATGAACTTTGGTTTCATAAAGGAGTTTAACATTAAAAGTCCTCAGAGGTCAGACAAAGTTTTTCCTGAAACCTCCTTCTTCTCCTCAATCATACAATGTTTTTCCATGGTGGATTTTCCATCTAATAATAATAATAATAATAATAATGATAAACTTTTTCTGTATAGCACCTTTCATCCAAGAAATGCAGCCCAAAGCGCTTTGCAACACAGAGATTATATGCACCAAGTGGTTTCACATTAAAAAGACACAGGATGAACATAAAAACAGGAGTATAATGCCATGATTAATGTAAAATAAGCTGAAAAAATAAAACTCAGATGTAAAAAGGGAGCTCTAAAACATCCATTTTTAAGTTCTATTTTATTTTCTGAACATTAAGGTTCCTGAAATATATAATAATAGTAAAAAATATCTGTTGATTCTCTTATTATATTCCAATTTCCAAACATTTGTCTAAGTAAGAACAAATGTCTGTTAATTTTGCTTTAAGAACTTTTCACATTAGTGTAAATTCACTAATATTAGATGATGTTGATACCTGATACGAGGCTCTGTAAAAGACTTTAAAAATGCAAGACATCTTTTTATTTCTCTGTACATAAAGTTTGCTAAACGATGTTTAACAAATGTTCAATGTTTATTGGTTTTACCATGTGATGTGTGAGTCTGAATGAAGCAGAAAAACGCTGCCTGTGTCCCACAGCTGATTTTGTGATTTTTTTGTTTATTATCTTTATTTTATTTTGTTATCTGAATAGGTCCATTCTTTGAGTTTGTCTTATGTTGTTGTTATTTAGCATCTATGAAATGTTATTGGCAGTATTAACTTGTTTGTTTGTTTTTTTTGCAGTAACCCTGCAGTTGACGGCTCTGCTGCACACTTTTATACATGTAGTAACGGTGCACCTCTGAAAGCCACTGCGTATTTCCAACCCTGCGCGGAATGCATCTTCACATAAAACACACTTGATAGTAAAACTAAGATTAAAAAAATAGAACGCAAAGAATTCATAACATAAGACTGAAAATAAAACCCATCGAGATGATAATAATAAAATTAATGTAGAAGGCCATCGATCCCACTTCCACATTAAACTGCAGAGTCGTCCACTGAAAAACAGCGCTAGCACTGATGACAGAACGTCATTCCTGTGACACTCCCTAGTTGCCAAGCAACCAGTTTTCCACAAGTTGTCGCTCCAAGTCTGACACATACTTACAGAGTCACAGTTTGACGCAGTAGCAGAGTAGCGTCTTAAATGTAGGCTATTGAAAGTAAAAAAATATTTAAACTGAGCGATTAAAATGTAATGCATGTATTTCATGTTGTATTTGGGGGCCGCACAAAAAGCTTCACAGGGCTGCCGTTGGCCTGCAGGCCACACTTTGAGAACCCCTGGTATAGATACTCTCAACGAACAAGACATATTTTTTCTACATTCATGTTTCTATATCTTTACAATCTTAATTTATAAAGGGAAATATCTCCTGGTCTGAGGAGATGACAAAGCCAGATAATTAATACCTCTGACTCAACTGTTAACATCAGCCGGAGAACATTATTCAATGTTACATGATGTATAAGATGCTTTCAGTTTCTTGTACTCGATGAACAAACCTGGATCGGTGGATTTTAAACAGTTTTGAAAAAAGGATTTCTGTTTGGCGGCAAGAAATGAGAGATTTCACAGAACAATACAGCAGCAACCAGGAGGTAAAGTTTTATTAAATTAACTCACAATTCAAAGTGTCCTGACGCAGTAAAACCATCTGGTGCTCCCAGCAGGATGATTTCATCCACCTGTTGTTCAATCAGGGTTCCTGCCTGGAGACACGTTTCCCATGAGGAGCAGAGAGAGAAGAGGAGGCACTGGAGCACATTACAGACCATGCACAGAGGTTTCTGAGGAAGGCAACGGTGAGGAGGAAGAGGAGGATGAAGAGCAGGCAGAGCGCTGAGGAGAGGCTGGATTTGGCTCGGTGGTGTCGGTGCAGACTCGTCCTGCGACTTGTGTGTCCATCCCTGAAGACCAGCTCAGTAGAAGAAATACACTGAGGAGGAGGAGCGGAGGCATCAACGTGTGAGTAAGATTTTAAAATAATATTAATGAAATAGAGGATCAAAGTTAACAAGGACATCTTTAATTTGGTTAATAATCATGTAAAGTCCCGAATGACAAAAAAAACCTCTTGGTTAATTTCTGTTGGTGGCACTGAGGGAAGTTCACAGCTCATACATGACAAAACATAAAAACAGCTTGTATAAAAAGTGAAATGGAAGGAAAAATATTCCTTTATTATTGTACGGCTTGAGTCTGTCTTAAAATTAAAAGTTAATTAAGTCTCTTAAAGTCTCATCATCATTAGATTTAGACATTCTGGAGCAGAGAAGATAATAAATGTGTTGATTTGTTTTTGATTACTTACAGAAGATGACTCCAACACATATAATACCTATAACTGCCATCATGATCATCATCTGGAAGAAAAAACAAAAACACAAAAAGTCAGAACAATAAATACACTTTCAGGACCAGTGTGTAGGATTTAGTGGCATCTTGTGGTGAGGTTACAGATTGCGTGTGGGAGGCCCTCTCTAAAGCCAGTGTTTGGTTTGTTTGTTCTGGGCTACATGGACACAGAAACATGTAACATAGCAGATTTTGTGGAAAAGGAGCCCTGTAGATATTTAGCAGCTCGTGTGATGTTTGTAGCGTCAGGAAACTTCTTAGAGGATACCTCGGGGTGGATGGACGGTCATGCAAAGTGTCAAACTTTGTTGCCCACTAGTGTTACTTTATTTTAATCATGGCCACAATATTCCTTAACTTTTAAGCAAATTGTTTTAGTGCTCTTACCTCTGTGTTTCCACAACTGGGGGTTGAAACAAAGTTGAACTAATATGACTTATGTCGTGGACATAAACAAGAGTTTGCTGATGCAATCATGCTGACGTTTGTTTCAATTGCTTCCCCAATTCTTGTTAATGATTTATAATAATTGTGGGGTGGTGGGGTGAGGGAATTAATTTTTTTCAGCCTCTGAAGGGGGGCCTGAAAGAAATAGTTTGGGAACCACTGCCCTAAATTTAAGGACCAGTGTGTAGGATTTAGTGGGATCCAGCAGTGAAGTTGTAGACTGCAACCATCCTATTACCGCTTGCCTCACCCTCCCCTTCCAAGCATGTAGGAGAAACTTCTGTGACTGCACGGCGTAGGTTTCATTTCAATAACGGTGGCAAGAGACATTAATTGAGGGGGTCTGGGAATTCTCGCCCTGGAAATTTTGAGTGTCAAAGTCTTCATTTCCTGATTCTGATGAATTTTTATGCACCAATTTCTGCCTTAACTAGTTAAGCTAACCTTGGATATAAACTTTAATTATGGGCAAGCAACATAACCTTAAGATTAGTAGGTTAAAAAAAGCAAACATACGTCTAAACATAAACTAAAAAAAAAACAACATGGCAGACTGTAACCATTGTTTTTGAAGCTGCAAATATGCCCCCATGGATTTACTGGAGGCGGTGCTACGTCTATGAGTCACATTCTAGTGGTTCATCAAAATAAAAGTCCTGCGCCACCTTCATGTTTTTATTGTGGGGGACAAATGCATGTGTTCTAAATACTGAGGGAGACGAAATCTACGCTCACAGTAGCAATGAAGAATGAAAAATGAGAAAAGTCGTATCTAGAGCCTGAGTTTGGTTTGTCCGTCCTGTGCTACTGTAGAAAAAGAGTGGAAGAGGATCTGCGCCCTCTGTAGATGTAATTGGCTCATTCTAAGGGAACAAAAACACAATTGTTCTTATTTTCAAGTGATTATACACTAACGAAAACATACTTATGAATAATTTATTCTATTTCTGCCTTATTCTGCCAATAAATCCCTGTAAATCTCGCTCACTGGACCTTTAAAGGTTAGGATGAGGGTTACAGTTAGGCAAGTAGTACTTATCTTGAAAAATTTACATGAATAAACACGCGTGTGTGTGGTTCCAAAAATACCCCTTAAATAAATCAACATGACGACATGAGTGTGAGAGCTGCTGACAGACAGGAAATCACATCACCTCTGATGGGGGGAGGGCGAGAGAGATTAACAAGAACAAGGGGATAGAGAACGAGAGAGAGAGAGAGAGATTGGTACGGGCTTGTGTTTGTGTGTGTGTGTTTATAGAGTAGAGAGAGAGAGAAAGCAGATGTTAGTGAATTGATTTTGAGCTTGTTTGTGCGCGAAAATGAATGAAAGAAAATTAATCTACATTTTTCTTGTTGTCATCAAATCCCATATACTATATAAAGGTTCAGTAATTTTCAAAAACATCTGTTCACTGCAGCGTTTATCAAGCAAACAAGAGGAAATAGTTCATTTGTCTGGGACTATTTTCAGTGGCGGATTAATCCAGATTCGGTGTTTTAATGAATATTTGGGGCAGCAGGACGGTGTTCGTGAGATTTGTTGACAATAAGAAAAATCATCAGCCTTGTGCTTCTATCAAAACCCTAAAATTTCCCCCAAACAACGCAAAGAATAGACCTTGGTATTGTTAAGGTTAATATTAGAGGCTATGGAACGCATAATGTCAACGAGGGTCCTCACAAGTACAAAGGTCCGAACACGTTTGTGTGCACTGGGCGTAGGTGGGGTTACATCACAAATCACAGCTGGCTCCTTAATCCCCGACCGTCACTGTAATCCAGATTGGGATTTCTCTCCCTGACTTCCTGGTCCTCTCCTCTAATGTAATCCTACACAGCGGCTTCTGATTGGACGATCTGAAACGGGCACTGTCTGTCCATCAGAGGCGGAGCGCCGGTGGATGAAGTGATGCTGAGATAAAAATGGATTGGCAGTCGCGGCTGGATGGATGGATGGATGGATGGATGGATGAAGAGGGGACGGCGTGATGTGGTGATGGAGCTGAATGAAGGATAAAGATGGCGGCTCACAGAGGAGAAAAATTGTGCCACAGGACATTTGACAATATATTCCTTTGACTTTAGCTGGTTTCAGCGGTGGAAAGTAACTAAATATACTTAATGAAGCGCTGTATTACGACCGTCAGCAGCAAAAATGAAATGTAATCCTTATGGGTAATTGCACACCATCTAAAAATGTTTGTTTTTGCTGCTGACAGATTGTTATTCAAAGTGTCTGACAACATTATGAAAAGCATCCTAAGATTTGTTTCATTTAACCAGAAACAGCTGATTTATCGCTCTCGCTAAAGCCACCAGACTGCAGAGTCTTATTACCATCATAAACGCACTTCACACGCACGCACAATGCATCCTGGTACATGTAGGCACTGCCGGCACGGCTCAGCGAGCAGGAGAACTCATCTTTCTTGGTCAATGTAGCAGCACTGATGAATTTATTGTTTCCGCTGACTA
>JAJHUR010085159.1:0-22661 GCA_027495735.1 Lutjanus campechanus | reverse complement strand
GTCCATGCATCAAGGCCTTCAATCAGCACGGAGTTCAATGTAAGGGTAAAGAAATGGAGAGAAAATGCAAAAAAAGAAAAAAAAAAATCACTCAGAAACACCTGAGTATGTGTCTGTACACTAATAATCCAGTTTTAGACAGATTACTGGAAGCATTACCAGTTAAATTTGCACTTTAAAGCGATATTCCACCTTGTGAGAATAACCCACTGGGTATGTACTCACCACTATGCCGATGTGATGATGGGTGAAGGTCTTCAGTTCACAAAACAGTCCTGGAGTTTTAGGAGAAACAGGGTAGCAGCCTCATCCAGTACAATGGCAGTGAACGGTGACCACGGATAAAATGTTAAAAATAGCACACAAAACAAACACAAAATGTCCCCATCCTGCTTGTGTGGCGTAACTGCAAAAGACGCCATTTTCGCCATGTTTTTAGCTGAAATGTCAGCTGTAGCATGTAGCCGGTAGGATGTAAACATGGCGTCGATTTCGCGAGACTTCCACACGTGCGTCCATTAAGATATATACAAAGTCTCGCGATGAGGCTGCTACCCTGTTTCTCCTAAAACTCCAGGATTGTTTGGTGAACTGAAGACCTCCACCCATCATCACATCGACATAGTGGTGAGTACATACTGCGTGGGTTATTCTCACAAGGTGGAATATCGCTTTAAATGCCATAATCCAGCTGAGGAGCCCTTATAATACAGAAAGTAGCCTCATGTATGTTCCTTGGAATAATTTGACGCTTCTTAGTCATGTGAAAGAACAATAACAAGAGAAATGTATTAGAAAGATAGTAGATGTATAAAAAATACAACTTTGCACCATGTTAACACAAAATATCCATGTAAAGAGAGCCAGTTTCCACCATTAATGGGTGACATCTGCTTTTTAAATACATTTTTATATCATGATCATTTACAATCTGAAATCTGAAAACTTGTGATGTTTCCCCGAACCCCTATTTTAGAATCACTGCTTTAATCTAATAATTTTACTGGGGTAAAGTCAAAACCCAGTTAAAACCCAGCTACTTCTGCTAAATTTTAAGATTCATGAGAACATTCATGTCAAAAGCAGTGAAAACCTATTTTTCACTCACTTTCCTATTGTGATCACAAAATATTCAACCATTTTTGTTATTTCACATGAAACATTTTCTGTATTTGTGTTTTTGTCTTTGCTCGTCTTACTGGTTTGCTGCTGGGGCTCTGTTAAAAAAAAAAGGGATGTCACTAATGAGGATTTAGCAACATTTGAATCAAAATGTGTTGTCGGGTAGAGGAGGCCGATAACACAAAATTCAGTTTACATCCCAATGCCAAGTAATATCAGCGCCAGGATCACTGATATCAAAACTTTTTATTGTTGAAAGATGCCAATGTACAACCATGTAAGCAAAATATTTCAAAATTTACTGATATTCTCATACCTTCATACTCTTTTTGAGTATCCAGTGTTAATACCCGTTTGGGAAGAGGTTGAGAACATCCAAAGATCTCCCCTAAAGATAGACGTGACAGAATCTTTAATTATATTAATGCCATCCAGGATTTGCAGTAGATAGGCACTTATTCTAATTTATACAAACTTTGCAATGTACTCAAAGGAAACAGTTGTCTGGAATGATGAACTCTTAATCTTTGCAATAAAGTAGATTTTACTTCTGATGTATTATCACTAAATAATTTGCCAAATATCAGTTTTTTTTCTTTACTATTCACCATTCATACTTAATTACATGCATTTTTAAACATTTTTTGGTATCAACCCTCTTGATGCTAATCGATCAATCCCTTTTTTTGTATGAGTAATATCAATATTTTGCAGATTAATCTGCTCACCTTATGGAGGGATTGTTTGTTAATATTTCCACACTACTGTCAGTCAACTCTGATCAAATCACACCCACACAGCGATGACGCAGACTGGTTGTTGAGTGTTAAACTGTTAATAAATAAAAACTTTTTCAAACTTTGATTGTTGCTTATTTAGTCATAAATTTTTGTTGTTATCAGGAAAGAGTTGAGATCTGAAACAAGGTTTTCAATGAATTCAGAGTTTGCTCTTTTGAAAGATGAGGGCTGCAACAAATTATTTTCATTATTAACGTTTCAGTCTATCGACCTTCATCACGAAGGTTGATAGACCGAAACATCATTAATAAATACGTCAGCTGTCAATGAGACAGTGTGCAGGAGTTTCTCTTATTGTCTTTAAGTTGCACCTTCCTCTGATGCACCTGTCACACAATCAAGTGTGCAGACTTTATTCGTTATTGTGTAATCTGTCATCATTTTGTCCATAAAACGCCAGCACATAGTGAAAAATACCCATCACAATGCTCACACCATATCCTCTCTCTCTCTGTCCTTCCCAATCTTATTTACTGCTCACTCAAAAAAGAAAAATACTCTCTTATTTTGAAGCGTCTCAAAGACCTGCGTGAAAACAGAACAGAATGGATAAATGTAAACGTCTTCACATTGTGTGTTGAAACAGTCAAAAAGCCACAGGTTTTCAGTTCAAAAGAAAAACATAAAATTTTCACATTTCGAGACAGTGAACCTGCGCATTTCTGACATGTAATCTGCAGATAATAACTGCATGAGCAGGTAATAAGCATTTTTTAAATGGATGACATTGTGACATGTCACAACATAAAATTAATGAGGCCTGAATTCCATTTAGTTCTTCAGTTTCAAGGTCCTGTTCCTGTGCATGCTGCCTCACTGTGAGGCTCGAATAAAAAAAGTAACACCTGTGCTGCTGTGAAAAAGTCCCACATCAGGGACAAAAAGGAGACGCAAACCCAGAAAAGAGTCAGTCGGTGTGGTTCTCATCACACCATTTAATTCCAACTGTTGGTAAGAAAAAAAAATATTACAGCGTATATAAACATTAGGATCACTGTAGCTCCTCTGAGTGCTAAAACTTAGGTATGTTACATTAGACTCAGTGACAACGCTGACACGGCGCACCTCCGAGTCCACAAAATCCAAGGCAACGTTCATCAGCGACATTCTGCTATAATTTAACAGCCTCACTAAGCAGAGTTTAATTTACACAAGATTCCTCAAACACACACACACACATACTGCATCTGACTCCTCTCCGATCAAGGCAAAGTGGTGCTTCTACGTACACTCAGTCGTCTGGATGTTAGTGTGTGTGTAGCCGTCATGATGAAACTGAAGGTCTGGTTACAGGTGGTGTTTTACTTTA
Organism: Lutjanus campechanus; assembly: GCA_027495735.1. Classification (NCBI taxonomy): domain Eukaryota; kingdom Metazoa; phylum Chordata; class Actinopteri; order Lutjaniformes; family Lutjanidae; genus Lutjanus; species Lutjanus campechanus. Next base: position 19,430 of record JAJHUR010085159.1, on the reverse strand, counting down.
CTGGGGGTAGGCCTCGATCACCATGGCGTGACCCTGGAAAACACAAAAATACAAATTAAATAAAATGGAACAATTATTTTGATCAGTTAAATCAGGGCGTCTACATGTATCAACAAATGAAACGTGCGACTTTTTGAGACTTTTTAAAGCCACTGTTTAATCAAATTCAAGGCCAATTTTACAATAAATGTGAGAATATAGGCATACTATTCTGAGTTAAGACATTATTGTCAGTTTAAAGTCATAAGTAAGGCGAAATGATGATAACTGGTTGAGTTAAAGAGCATTCGTCCAAATAAGTTTGTAAGCAAAAACCTAAAAGAGGCATTCGAATTCAACTCTTGCAGAGTGAGAGTGAATTTTAGACCATTACAGCATTTAATAAATCAATATTGAAGACTTTACAAAACAGAACTTGAGACTAATTAATACTCTTTAAGGTCTTTTATTCATAAACGTGAATTTAAGACATTTTAAGACCTTTTAAGGGACCTGTACCCATCCTGTAAATGGTCTAAACAAGAAGTTAAAAAATAAAGAAAGCAGCAGCAGAAGATGTCAAATGTCCTTTTTAAAAATATCTATTATTTAAAATCCCAGAAAAAAAAAGTCTCATGAGGTGCTCAGCAAACTAAAAGTCTACTTTTTTCAAACTTGTAAGACCTTAGTTAGCCCAAACTCTTTAAAAATGTAATGAAACTAAAAGAGAAAAGGAACATTCAGTCTGTCGTGGCCCGTGTGACTCTTCTGTCTCGTGCACATTACCTGTCCTCCGGCTGCACAGGCCGCCACCAGTCCGTACTGTCCTCCCTCCTTCTGCAGCCGGTGTGCCACTGTGGTCACCAGCCTGCAGCCTGTGGCGCCGAACGGGTGACCCAGAGACAGAGAGCCTCCCCACAGGTTGAACTTGTCCATGGGAGGAGTTCCCACCTTCACACACACAGACACACACACAACAGACATTTGACATTTGGTCAGGACTGAAAATCCCTAATGATATATCAGAAGTCAACATTCAGAGAGGTGGGGACAATAAAAGGGAACTGACTGGCAAAGTTAAAGCTTCCATAGTACGTCAAAAATTGAGCAAAAAGATCTAATTTCTACCTAATTTTGGGCGTGAAATCAAACCAAACTTGCAAAACAAAGTCTAAAATCTTTTGATATTACTTACCATTTCTGTATTACAATACATCAATGTAAAACTATGATTGCACCAATATCAAATACTGATATAAAACTTTTATCATGTGACTATCTTGGCCAAAATATACTCAATGCGAGCATCCAGATCTCCTATATGGATCCAATACCAGCAGCTATGTTTACCTTCGATTTCCTGCCCAAGTACGTCTGGCCGAACCAATCGGAGTCCATAGCCTTCAGATTTGCCATTATCTGGCCCTGAAAAACAACACAGAGATACATCCACTGAGTTACCATAGATACCAGAGAGAAAACACATTGATTTCTACTGATTCAAAAATGCAGGATATGAAGTAGACCGGTCAAATTTCACTCCAGCATCGATGTCCATGAATAACACAGGCCACAATTGGATTAAGGCAGACACAGAAATTGAGAGATTCTAGTTTAATCATTGAAGAAATGCATCTGTAACTTTAAATATCTCGGAGATTGACGGAATATTTATACATCAATGCACACATCCACGCATCACATCACAAGCTCACAGCTTTTTTTTTTTTTTCCCCCTTCAAATGTGTTGTGATAACTTACTGCGAATGCCTCGTGGAACTCAAAGACGTCAATGTCATTCATGGTTAAACCGGCCCGCTCCAGGACCTTTGGTGTACCGTATGTTGGCCTGGAGGAGTTCAACACAACACAGAAAACTTCTTTTCTCACTACTTAAACTGATGGAAGAGAAGTTCATACTTTCGATTTCATGCAAAATGAACAATTGTCTTCATCTGCTGACACAATAAATTAAAGGAGCAATGTGTAAAATATGGCCACCTGCTGAAGGTAACTCCAAGCACATATGGAGCAGCAGCATATCATCAAGAGTAACCGCTGACGGCTGCAGCGATCTATGGCTGTAGTTAGCCTACCAAGTGATGTTAGCTCAGTCAGCCCTGTAGCTAGAAGCCCTACTATGACTGGAGTCTGACCGGACCTGCAGATCGGCGCACCAGCTGAGTAGTTATGTTTGCACCACACGCCCAGCAGCCTCCAGCTGGACAGAGACTGAACACAGGCACCAAGACCCCGAGAGGCCAGCTTGACAACAGGGAATACTGTACCGAGGTGATCTGCAGTGGCTCTGACAAGTACCCATTCTCCCTATACATGTGCTGGCCTGGTTTGACTTGGTCTGACTCAGCATGTCAGCTCTGCGTGGCAGGGATTTGCATCTCGATTGCAACAGTGCCACCGCTTCAAGGTGTGTCTTAAGCTGAAGACGAGCTCACCTCAGGTAGAGCGGCTGTAAAATGGTGAATAAACACTTCATTTCCTATGAATTCTTCACAATAAAAGTCCAGTTTTGTTTTAGTATACCAAAGCTTTTATTATGAAGGAGCTAATTCAGGAAATGTTGGGGTTTCATCACTGGTCACTTAACACAACTCCTTATATGGCTGAAAAAAAACTGGTGACAGAAATGCAAATCAACGCAGCACGGTTTGACTCAGCGAGGCCAAAGGTGATGGTGGAAAAGCCCGACAAGAACGTGACTCTGGGAGCGATGGAGACAGCAGGCAGGGACGGAGAGGACGTGAAGCGAAGACGAGCGGGAGGGAGGTCACCTGTGAGAGGCAGCAGGGAGCCAGAACATTTTCACATCTAACGTGTTGGATTAAAGTTTAATTTCAACCTAACCACTTTTAACCAATTTTTGTTGAGTTTAATTTTGTTTCTGTTGAGTTTGAAGTGTCTTAGTTTAATAAAATAGAGAAACCTAATTAATCACATGTATGGTTTATTACAGACAATAGATGTAGGAATATTTTTTGTTGACATTTTGTGAGTTTATTCCCTTTATTTATTAGACTACAAAAGCTAAGAGAGATTGTTCAAACTGCAAGCACAGACATGTCCCAGCTGAACGTACGGGGTGATCGGCCTCTTGAGATACAAAGTGGTATCACTACACAGGACGGGTGGGGGCTAGCTGGTTAGCATGCTAACGTCAGCCGCACTCTATCTCTGCAACACTATACATAACTGTTACCTCCTCACATTACCTCCGTTGAAAATGTTAATTCTTTTATTAAACATTTTAATTGAAAATTGTGGCCATATCTTACACACTGCACCTTTAAGAACATACACAAGGTTAGCTATCACACTTCTATCACAAATGTTGGGTAGTTTTTTAGCAAAACTAAATTTGAAAGCACTCACCCCAAAAGCAGCTGATCTTTGGGGTCCTGAGACACGTAGACGAAGTCTCTGCCAGGAAGAAAACATGATATAATCAGCACCTCAACAGAAATACCATCGCTGGAGGAATCGAAGCGGTTTAACTGAAGAGAGAGGGCGCAGATACCTGAGGTAGGCTTTAGGCTTGTAACCCATAGCCAAAGCTTTCTCTTCAGACATGATGAGCACAGCAGAGGCACCGTCAGTCTGAGGACAAACACAAACAAGTAGTTTACTTACAGTCAGGGCAGGTTATGAGCGGTTATGAGCAAAATCGGTTGAAAGAGAATCAGGGGAGACAGTTCAGGCGGGGCTGTACAGTTTATTTCATAATTTAACCCAAAATGTCACCAGTAAATTTGATCACAAATCACAAATAAGATGATTAAAAAAAAGCAGAAGTTGCTGAACAGTGTTTCGCTTCAGGTCACGTGCAGCTTTTTTTTTGTGCGTGCAGCTCAGTGTGTTTGTTTTACACACTGAAGCAGCTGCTCACGTCTGTGCTAAGAGCGTTTTTGAACCAGAAAGGAGGAATTAAGAACACGGAGAGTGCTGCAGGGCCCAATGTGTGTGTGTGTGTTTTTACCAGGAAGGAGGAGTTGGCGGCAGTGACCGTGCCGTGAGGTTTAATGAAGGCGGGCTTCAGTTTGGCCATTTGCTCCATGGACGACGGGCGGATGCCGTTGTCCTTGGAAACAATATCACGACCTGGTGAAGACAAAAACACACATCGCCATGTAAACGATACTAAACTCAACACTACATGAAGTTTTCTATGACGCAAAATTTATAATAAATCTTTTTCACAGCAGACGTTTTAATATCAGGATAAACACAGGTGTTACCAATGATACTAATTAAGGTTCTGTTCTGACCTGAATGGAACCAAACCTTATTATCACTGATAAAATCTGTGTTGATCCTACTATTATATGTCAAAGTGGCTGCTGTAAAAAGGTCTATTAAACATACTGTGTGTTGTATTTTTATAACATTAGGAGTTAAAGTAAAACAAAAGTTACAGTATGTTGCACCTGAATGCAATCCCACGGATCTCTGGGTCTCAAGTCTTTTTTCTTTCAGTGGAAGATTTTGTATCATGTGTTAGCCTTTACCTGTTTGTTGCAATGCTGGCATGCAGCGCAATCCATAACCTTTTCAACTAGAGTCAAAGTTCATCAGTTGTGTCTTAAGGTATAACGTGGGACTAATCTACAAAGACTAATCGATCAGTTTTTTCAGCTCTACACACAGAAGAGGAACAAGTGTGCCCACATCCAGGGAAAAATATATTCGGGTGCACGACAAAAAATGACTCACTGCAGGGAATACACACAAACACACAACCATTAACAACGTCAATAAACGGTTCAAATCAGCATTTATACACTAAATCAATTCAACGGAGTCCCCAAACAAGACAAATGGCATCTACTAAATGCAGTAAAATAACATTTAAACTTGCAGTGTGGGACTTTTACATATGAATGAAGATCTGTCGAGTTCACACAATGCTGGTTAAGCCAAGTGCAGCCAGATAAATCAATTGTTTTTTTCCACAGGAAACCAGAGTTTTTAAACCTGCGGTCTGTTATGACATTCTTGTGATGTGAAAACCAGTTGGTGGGTGTTTATATCAACCACTGCTTGGTTTGGCAGAGCTGAAGAGGGGAGCAACCATAGTGATGGAGCAGGCTACAGCATGGCGGAAACCTGTAGGTCTATGCTGGGCAAACACTGACGGTGTTTGTGTAATTACTCCCGCTGCCAGAGGGGGGAGACAAAAGCTCCGCACTGCAAAGCACCCATCCTATAATATACAGTATCTCTACATATAAAAGGAAAGGACGGCTCGATGCCGCTTTTTCATGTCATCTGATAGCATTACCACAACCTTGAGTATCTGCCAATACCAATCGGATTCGCCTCTCTTTAACAATGAATGAACGCACTACTACTACTTATGTTCATGTGACACATGCTGCTCATCTGCATTCTTCGTGACACATCTCTCTTTACGGTATGTCGCTCAAAGTTTAGTTAAGCATTTAAATAATAGTTTAGACTGATGGATCATATCAGATTATACTTTTTGTTTTTCACGATGTTCGATCCAGTATCAGGTTGGCCCGTTCCTGATGAAGGCATCTCAGTTTAAAGAGTTCAGCAATGTTTACCTGGTACTTTGAAGGAGATGACGTCCTGCAGCAGGCCGGCTTCCTGGGCCTTTTTGGCAAACGAGTGTGACCGTAGAGCAAACTCATCCTGCTCCACCCTGGAGACCCCGAACGCAGCAGCCAGACGATCGGCACTGTGGCCCATCGTTTCAGCTGTGGAGAACTCAGCCACAGCAGGAAGCTACACACACACACACACATAATGAAAGGTTACAGGAGGAAATACCGCACTGTGTAGCAAAGGCTCCAGAACTAAAACTTTAATTTAACAAACTGAAAGTGAACGTGTACCTCTGGGGAGAGATGTGCCATCCGGATGCTGCCGATCAGACTGAGTCTCTGGCCGACGGTCTTTGCCTTGTTGAGGGCCAGCATGGTCTTCCTCATCTTACGGCTGTGACGGATCGGAACGTCGGACATGAACTCGACCCCTCCTGCCACAACAGCGTCACACTGGCCTGCAGCGATCAGACCAACAGCTGGAGAGAAGGAGGGAGGAGGAAGAGACAAAAAAAAGGTCAAACAAAGAGGGCGACAACCAAAGAAAACTGAGTGAGAAATTGAAATATGTATATCCCTGTTTTTATCTTCAGCATGTTTTTATCTTTAGCATTCTTAATGTATGTTCATTACTGTCATAAGACATCTATAAATTCTTTATGACTCCTCATCTTCAACATGTCCCGATGTTATGGTGTGTTACACTGATGCCTTCAGCTCAGCAAGAGTGCTTGTTTGTTTCGCTTTTTTAAGGGTGCTCTAATTGATTGGCCACTGATCGTTATTGGCCAATATAAATTCTAAATAGTTTGATTGGTGGTCTCTATAAAGGCTGATCAGAAGAGCTGATCGGAAGACGAAGTAGCAGGGTCTGAAAAACACAATCAAGTGTCAAATGTGGGTAGATTTTCTGTTTGCACCAAAACGGTACAATGCATCGTATACTAAGAAAGCTGCACACAAACGACCATGAAAGTTTGTTCAAAACAGGGAAGTTTTGATTTTATTTCTTATTTTCCTTTGCTGAAATACACAGGCCTTCGTCAGCCATTTCATTCTTGTTCTTTCTCTACAGCATTTTAAATAATTAGATGCTAAAATAATAACAATATCCCAGTCATTTTAACACAGGCAGATTTAAAAAATGAAGATAAAAAAAAATCTTATCAAATTCCACATTCTTTCACAACAGGTCCACAAGTACTTGTCTGATAGTTTTCAGGTTGTTAAATATTTGCACTCACTACACAATGTTGTTAAGAACAATTAAATAAATAACTACATATTGCTACACAACAAATAAAAGGGTTCAAATAGAACCTGTGAACTGTATCGGTCGATGCTGCTTCCAGCGATCGTGATCGGCCTAAAAAATCCTGATCGAAGCACCCTTATATTTTTAGATTAAAAGCATTTTTACTACTTTTTCTTACAGCTGCAGCATACAGCACAACATTTACATCAAACAATCTCAGACTTTTACAGGACATTGTGTATAATGATAATTATTATGCAGCACAAAATTTGTCTGCACAGTACGTTGCTTTCCCTGACATACCTGAGGTCATTGCCTGGTTGGAGGAGATGCAGGCCATGGTGACGGTGTGAGCTGGGATCTTGTCGGAGAAACCTGCACCCAAGGCAGCCTGAAATCACAGGAAAAAAAATGAACAGATGCACAACAGAACAGCAGCTCAAAAAGGCTCCTGTGGTTAGTATTACATCTCAGTGTGCAGTTCTAACGGCCTAAAGAGAGGACATGAGACATATGCAAAGCATGTGAGGATACTATAACCATTTAATGTGTGGCAATACCTCTCTTGCTACATTGCTGGTTTTGACCTCCTGAATGACTGTTCCATAGATGATGTAGTCTACAGCATCTTTGGGTATACCCGTTCTGTGCAGCAGACCCCTGAGGAAACACAAATGGAAAATTTGAAATCACAGTAGCACTAAAACAAAACCACCTCTCTGTCATACATAAAGATTCTGAGAATCTGAGAAAAGGCTGGCGTCGATCTCGCGAGATATACGATATATACGAAGTCTCGCGAGATCGACGCCATGTTTACATCCTACCGGCTACGTGCAACAGCTGATATTTCTGCTAAAAACATGGCGAAAATGGTGTCTTTGCGGTTAATTTTTAATGTCGCGGCTTGCAGACACTTGGATTACACCACACAAGCAGGATGGAGACATTTTGTGTTTGTTTTGTGTTCTATTTTTAACGTTTTATCCGTGGTCACCGATCTCTGCCATTGTACTGGATGAGGCTGCTGCCCTGTTTCTCCTAAAACTCCAGGATTGTTTTGTGAACTGAAGACCTTCACTTATCATTACATCGGCATAATGGTGAGTACATACTGAATGGCTTAATCTCACAGAGTGGAGTAAGGCTTTAATACTGAAGCAGCAGTGTGCAGAAGTTACTATTCCAACTACTTCATAATTACTTTTTGCCCCCTATATTATGGCTTCTTCTCCTCTAGACCCGCCTATGGTCGGCTCTCATTGGCTGTCCAGATATTAAACCTGCTTGGTGCCTTTCTAGAGTCTGCGAAGCATCAGCAAGCTCTCAGATTGCGTCTTCAGACAGTTCACTCATAAAAATAACGTGCCCATTTGCGAGCACTGAGCAAACGCTGATTTGCCTCTGATCTGGGGGAGTCTGTCTGCAATTTACATAAACAAAATAAAATAAAGTAAGTAAACTATTTTCTCAGGAAAAAGTTAAGTGACTTCTGCTGTAAGGAACACTTGAGAACAGCATCATGTAATTTACTAAAAGAAAAAAGCCTTTAATGCCACTGGTGCTCGGTGCAAGTATTGAACAGAACTGGGTGGACAAAAAAACACAACATAAGGACACACTTACTGCAGAGCTGCTCTTGCCAAGTCATGGGGCATCATGTCAGCATATCTGTAAACACAAAGCAGAACATAAACCTTCAAGCCAAGATTATCTCTCTCTGTCATTTGACATGTTTCCCTTGATAAGTCAACATCGGACTGGCAAAAGTGGTTAATTTCACTTTTCAGATCATCTCCAGATTAAAGAATCTTCTTGTTCTTATCAAAGCACCATAAACTTCTAATGACCACAGGCTGCAGCCGGTGAACTTAGCCGTAAGAAAAAAACAGACGTACGTGGTTCCAGACAACAGGAAAGGGGTTCGAACTCCCTCGACCAGAACTATGTTCTTCACACCAGGCCGAGCCAACGTCTTTTTGCTCTTTGTCTGAACTGACAGAATAAACAGACAGACGGTAATAAATAGACAGACTTTGACAGTTGTGAGCTGACCTGAGGCATCAATCTGAGTACCATTGCAGTATTATATATTTTCAGTCATTTAGATTCCACCCAAGGAAGATGGTTTTGCACAGGTTCTGTCCACATAAATAAATTAATGAATAACTATAGACTTACAATGGTGAGCTTACATGTGAATGTAAATGATACCAGTTAGAGTAAAAACTTACCCTGAGCCTGAAGCTGGGCTGTCGTACTGAGAGAGCGGGCCCCTGAGACAAATACAGAGATAATATTCACCTTCAATTACATAATTTAAAATACTTCTCCCATACTTACTTGGCACAAAAATCTCAAATGATTACCACTATATCCTATACAACAACATAAAGTAGAAAAGCAATGATATAGCAGCCTGATTTTAAAGACAAATGGGAAGGCTAAATAAACAAAAGTGACACTAACTACTGTGAGAAGACTTATTGTACCTACAGTGAGAACATCTATTAGTTGTTGGCGTTGTATCTTGCAGTTTTGACTCTATTCTCTTGTTTGGTTTCTAATTGCTTTATCATATATTGAACTCTGTTAACCTGTAAAACAAATACATATAGTATGTAGACAACTTACCAAACCGCATCGCCCAGGACGGACTGACAGAGCAGCTCCGCACCGTGTTCAGCAACATGGAAGCCATTATGATCTACACAGAAAGAAACTGTAGTTGTTACTGCAAAGTTATAACCAGGGTCAAATGAAAAGTTCATGGCATGACATTCCCATGTTTCCAAAGTTTAAACTTAAACCAGATGTCAAACTACCACATAATTCAATAAACACAGCAGGTGAAGCACCTGTTTTATATCAGTGAGGGTGGGCTAAAACAGCTCAACAGCACCACAAATTTAGATCCTCCAAAATGACCAACAAATGAATCAACACCTCTCTGAGACAGTTTCAACAAAAACTGAACATCATAGCCTTCATAATCATCATAAAGGCAAGTTTTCTTTCTCTTTATTCACATATATATATGTGTATATATATAGTTTTTCATGTGAGAGTGTGTCCTGGCCACATAGTCCCCAAGACCACTGAGATCTACTTAAGTAGGTAAAAGGTCAACCTGTGACCTACTGTCTGATCTTGACATAATAAACCATCATCACTGAGTCTCAATCCTACGCACTTTTTGTCAAAATCACCGTATTTCTCCTCACTATCCGCAAGCTGTCACTTCTGATAGCATGCGGAAAAAATACAGTTTCAACACACAGCCTGGGCTCTGAATTTCAGCAGGTAAAACTGTGGCTCGGACCGAGCCACCAAAACATGGGTCCACCCCCTCACGCCCGGGGGGCCGGTTCATACTCGTGCACAGATCAGACACAGGGGGGAGGGGGAGTAGCAGGTCGCGTAGCGGTACACGGTATATCAGGTGCAGATATTTTGCATTCGTGATGGCTGAAAAACAGCCCAAGAGAAAACGGTCGGAGGAGCATTAAAAAAAAGAAGGCCTACGACCATGAAAGGGCGAAGAAAACCCGGGTCAACATCGGCGTGACTTTCCGACGGTGGAGGAAACTCCGCGAAAGGTCTGAAAGCGGACGCGGAGGTCGCCATCTTACTGCTGGACAGGTGAGCAACATTAGCTTTGCAGTGCTTCACATGACAGTAACAGCCGTCGGGCATTCATCATATTGTCTAATCTGCCAAAATGTACTGTTGTTGTGATGTTGTTTATTTATAATAGCAGTCGAGTTGTGGGTACAACTGTATGCTAACTCACAACTTGGCTATTTCAGCTGCTTTACTGCTGCTTTAGTTTCTACGGCCGTTTCCATGTCAATGCGCGTCCATGAACTTCGGGGGTAGAGCTCGGGGTGGAGTATGAAGGGAGGGGTGGGTCTGTACTCGTTTACACTTCATTTATCAACAACCTCTTTACTCGTTGTCTCTCACATCGCTAACTACACCTTTAACTCTTACATATGACTGTGCATATTATGGTTTGATATGAATATATATATTTGGCAGATCGTGATAGATTAATTGCATTCAGCTTGAAACACATCTCCAATATTTGCAGCTCTGGAGAGAATAACAGCTAGTACAGAGAAAGTGAACTATGGTACTGCAATGCTCCCCTGCTTATCAGTAGAACCGCATATTCTTACTAATTATAAACCTAAAGAACTTTCATAATTCGTTACGAGGTTGAACTATGTTCCGCTTTTGACTATCGACATGGTTTTGACTGGTGTACAAATTTACACTTAAAGACGAGGTCTGTTGGATACGATCTATATAAAAAATCTTATTCTATGTTTTATTATGTGTAGATAACATGATATACCATTGACGGTCAGCCAGCCTAACCCCTGTGTACTGGCTGTGACCCTTCACCTAGATTCCTCTCCAGGAGAGTGACAGAGACAGAATTGCAGAATCACGGGACTCAATCAGGGTCAAAACTGTTTGCAAATGTTTGGTTCCTTAAAGTAACGCTTACTCCACTCAAAACACAATTACTGAGACAATATACACAGCGAAACGATGAAGCTGCCAGATGCCAACTAGTAGTTAAAGCTAGGTAGCTACTTGCTAGCTAGCTGGTGTTTCCATTCAGATGTGATCTCTTCCTTAATATTTGGTGTGAAAAAACGTATTTGCAAAGTTCATTCCGTGCCTTTTGTCTTTCTAGTGTTATTTTTCAATAATGATAATTAAGATGAAGCTTACCTGTAGTTGTGTTATGCCTTTGCCGACACCGCTTCCCTGTCTAACGACTGGCCAGACTCGTCAGAAGCGCTACTGGACTACGCTTTCAAGGACCCACCGCTGTCTTAGCTGACCGAAATAATGCCTGAACAAAATACACGGGCAAACAATTAATATTTGAACACCTGGTCGTGTTTAATGGCGTTTTTAATTGTGAATTGTAATAGTGACAGCATGGAAGTGTAAAATTTCAAAATTAAAGCATAATAATCCTAGTTCAATAACATTTTAGCCTACGGCAAAAAATTTAGCGTGTTTTGAGGTCCTCATCCTGTTTGCTAATCGACACTCTTGCGCCCCCAACGGCCAATTTTTGTGTGTGCGGTGAGAAGAATTATATAGTTTTTTTTAAGTTTCAACTAGCAATTATCCCTTTATCAGGTATATTATGTGAAATTAATAATTTATTAGCAATGAGCCAACTGGTGAGTACAATTTTAACAAAAATTCTGTGAAAACAAAGTGCCAAATTGTGCCACGGCCACTCAAATGAGCGTACTTCAGTAAAACAAATGATATTAAGTATAGTATACTGGTGTAGAACCGTTAACGTTAGTATCATTGGTAGCATCTGTGTTAACACTACTATTTCATGTCAACATGGCTGCTGTGAAAAACGTCTGTCATAGTCAAAATTGAGCAGACATTGGTTCATTTTGTATGCTTACTCAGGTGGTTAATTAATAGTTAATTAATAGTCAATTGTGCCAAATAATTGTTGGCACTACTCATGACAGTCCTTACTCGAGTAAATCACTTAATTCAAATGTAATATGTTGGTATCATTATTATTATTATTATTATTATTATTATTATTATTAGTAGTAGTAGTAGTAGTAGTATTTTTAGTCAGTAATATACATTACAGTCACCAACAGCTTTGATAATTGGTTAATTATTTAAGTCACCTATACCATTCTCTGGTTCTAGTTTGTTGAATTTGAGTATTTGCTGTCTTTTTTCCCCTGTTTTATATCACTGTAAATTGAATATATTTCAGGTTTGGACTGTTGATTTTCTGAATTTAATTCAGGGGTCTGCTATTGATATCAGACAATATCATATGTCCATTTAACACAGTCAGTTACACTTATTTCAGTTCACACACACACAAAAAAAAAACTACATTATGATTTGACAGTTTTATGACTGAACTCTTCTATATATTTGTGACATTGGAATTCAAAAATCAAGGTGTATTTTTTATAGACCTTTTTGGTCTTTTATACTTTTAATTTGATGGGACAGCTAAAGTGAGGTCACAAAAGGATGAGGATGTTATGCAGCAAAGGGCTGCAGGTGGAAGTCAAGCCCACAGCTGTGGCTGAGGACTCACCGCCTCTATATATGAGGCACACGCTCCTCCAACCGAGCCACCAGGGTGCCCCATAAAGGTGTATCTTAAAAGGTGACAATGTAGATTGATATTTTCACTTTGCATTGATATTATTGGATCATTGAACATTCAATCGATATATCAGTCCAGATCAATCATCGTTACACCCCTACTTGAGGCCAGGCTTGCTCCGTTCAACCAAATCTCCCCCATCACCCCCATCAGCTCATGAGACTACATCTGTGCAGACAGTGTGTTCACCTGCTTATACAAAAAGACACAAAATGCACACACTCTGATTAGTCGTGTCACATGTGTCAGTGAGAGACACAGACAGGTAGTCAAGACTGTCACAAACATAATCTGTCTCTCTCTGACATGTATGTACTGTCTCACACTCTCTTCCATAAACACACACGCCGACACAGATACACACACACCGACACACACACATCGTGGCTGATGGATGACTGAGTCGTATAACTGCCACATCATCATCCTTGAGCTTGTGGCTGACGTGTGTTCAAGCTTCATGGAGAGAACAGCACAAAAGACGAGAAACACAGGGCTACTGGTATTGTCTTATTCTAGTTTCTGCCAGTTTAACATTATCCCTGGAGAATATTAGCATAAATAGCACAAATATACAACATTGTCACTGTTCAAGGATACTTGGGCATGTAGGGAACTGTGAGGGCCCCACAAACCAGCTTGTCACCAGCTGAGTCGCAACTAACTGAACAATGTTTTTATAGAGTAACTGCTACACCCCAAGATCAAATCTTTGTGTGGCCAGAAATCTAATAGTGAAAAGCAGATACTGAAGTCTCACACTGCCATTGGCTGGTCTTCAAAGTCAGATGACGCACTCTCTGACAGATGGCACCAATGATGACGTTCACAAATATCAACTTATTGACTGGATTCATAGATACACATAAAGGATAAATCTGTAATATATTGACTGTAATAAATCACAAAATGAGCACAGTATGTTGTCAGTGATCAAGGACACGTGTCAACATTTCTGGACAGGAAACTGTTTTTGTTTGCCCATTTCATGTTAATTAGAGTTGAAATTAATGCTCAATGTTCACCGAATAAGTAAATATCTGTTTATGAGAAGAAATCATTAATACTCTTGTAAAAGGAGTAGATGTTTATAACGGTTAAATTGAGCCATTTGTTGATGGAGTCTGGCATGCAGTAAGACAGGCAGTGACTGGACTACAACTCCAGCAGTGGACTTTTGTTTTCAGGATAACTGGCTTCATTTTATATCAAAAGACAATTGACAATTATGAACAGCTGATCAACTTACAGTGTAGGACGCCGTGTCACTTGTTATTGTCAGTTTACAATGCTGTGCTCCTCTTTCGCTCCTGCAGCGTTCCTGCATCCTGCTCACTTCAATCATAAATCGTATATTAACAGGATTTCAACCTATTTAAGATATAGTCTATGGCTCCAACTTGGTATTTGGACTTTTGTGTTTATTTTTGCACATGTAATTGCTACATATTGCTCTTTTAAGGACAGAGGTTTTAGTCCAAAATCTAATCTAATCTGATCTAGCAGTGCTACTATCCCACTGACCTGTATGGAAGAAGTCTGCAGGCTAATAAACATGGATGTTAACAATACAGGTTTCAATGCAAATGTTTTATGAGGAAAAAAATACATTCAGCCCTTCTGTTTGGCCTCAAGGATTCACACAGTTTGTTTTGACGTGTCAACAATGCGTCCAAACATAACTTTTGTTTGTTTACAGGAAAACTCCACTCCTTTATAAAGCGGTCCAAGCTGTCTTCACCAGCAGCTACAACAGTATTAACAGTATTAAAGTGTTAATAATCTAATGTCACTTACAAGCTTACATGTTTTCATGACAAAATAGTAAATAGTTAGGGGAGCAGACACACTTGTCTGGGATTCCTCAGGTGAGAGATCTTGTAATGTGTGACCCCCCTGTCGCTGATCAGTCGTATAATGTGCAGACCACAGAGGAGAGGCTGAGAACTATTTGTAGCTATATTCATTTATCCTTGAATGCTAAATGAAGGCAAAGTGTAGAGCAGCAGTATATGTGGCCATTTTAACGAGGTATTTCAACTTAATTTGCAAAAAAACACACAATTTTCTGTTTCTTACAGAGCATTTTATATCATTTAAAACATGACTGGAGGTGGACTTTAATGTGTGTCACTGAACCATGGGTAATTAAACACTTTATTTATTTACTCTCAGTCTGATCCCATTCTGTTGGAGCAGTGAGGAGGTCATCTGCTCTCTCAGCAGTGTCGGAAGATTATAGAGAAGTTTGAGAAGTCAGGACGTCAGTGACAGGACGAGCCAGATCAGGTGTGAAAAATGCAAACTAAACTGTGAACTAATAGTTTACCGCAACGTCCTGGTCTTGTGCCTTCTCTGTAGTTTTTACCGAATCACCACAAATCAGTCTTGGGGACACCAGAGGTCATTGTGGAACTGCTGCCCAGAGCAGAGCAGCACTCAGAGACTGCCTGAAATGGTATACACACACACACTCATATTAATCAGTTGTTCACTTAATGGCTTGAAAGCACTGCTACAGTCTTGTGCTACTGGCTACTGAGTTACACTGGAGTATATTAAGGTCAAGAGTCTCACTTGGGGGGATATCTGCTCACAATATCTGCAGCTCGCTTGTCTCATGCATGTATGTGTGTGTGTGCGTGTGTGTGTGTGTTTAGGTGGGTCTCTCTGGAGTGTTTGACTCGATGCTGACAGGCAGGAACATCAGGGTGGATAAAATCCAAGAAAATGGGTCTGGTGCACCAGCTTGTGGACCCTCTGGGTATGTGGCATTTCTTCATCGCTGTGCCTCATAAGAAAGTCAGTATGGTTTTCCTGCTGTGGTTTGTTTCTCTCTTTGGTTCTCTAGGTGGGTTGTGACGAAGAGAATCGCCAACAAGAAGGTTCCTCTTACAAAGGAGAAGAGCCTCATACAGAGTGAGTCAAGTCAAATTAAAAGTTTAGCAAAGATGACTTGATATGGGGTTGTATGATGTACTTATTGATATTCAGTGTGTTACCAACAGTAGTCAATATCAGATCAATCGTATCTTATATTTAGAATATGCTGTCAGACAGCCTTTTCAGACAGGAAACCGCTGTCAAATAAACCAAATATTGCTCTCTCGAAACCAGCCAGACACCACTGGCAAAATCAGTCATTTTACCTTGCAGAGCCGTAGAGTTCTGCAGCTACCGCTGCCGATCTTAGTTAGTTGGTTAGTTTGTTTGTGTTATTGTGTGACTTTGGTGTTTCAAAAGTTAGTTCGGATTCACAGAAGTCACACAATAACACAAAATAACAGATCAGAGAAGCAGTAGACCAACAACTCCTGTGTTCTGTAAGGTAAAACCGCTGTTTCTGCCAAAGGAGTCTGGTTGAATGAGAAAGATCGATATTTGGCTTATATCACAAATTCACAAATCACTTTGCATTATGGTCATTTCACCAACAAGGGCGAAGGAATCCCCCTCAAACTGCCTACTGCACACATGTTTGAGCCTTAGTGAGACCCAGACTTAAATGAGGAGTCAGGAGTGCACCAAAATCAGAGTCCTGCTGACATATCACAATAGCAAGTGTAGTTGGAATCTTTTGTTTTATTATTTTGTGGTTTTGTTACCTTGTTATGGAATCAGAATCAATTTTTTTGGTCACTTATACAATCATAATCACAGTCATTGACAGCTGACTTCTCACTCTTCTTAACCGGGCGCTAGGTGCCTCAAGTGATCAACAACTGCTCCAGTTTGAAATCTTGTTTTCAGTTCAGGACAACACATCTGGGGGTCATGTTAATGTTGGCAGAACTTGGCAAATCTCTGCTGGTTGCATCTGGCAGTTGTGGTGGCATTGCAGTAGGTGCTTCACCATCTGTTGCCAGGTGGGGATCTGCACTCTACTAAGTGACCTCTTCTTGATTGTTCATGTAATTAGAGAACCAGAACCAACTTTATGGGTCATTTACACACTCTTCCACAGTGTAACATGTAGTGAAATTTGATCTCTGCATTTTGCCCACTCCAGGGGGCAGTGAGGGGCCGTTTGTGGTGCATGGGGAAAACTCTTGGAGGATGCGGGCATCGATCCCGCTACCTCTCGCATGCTAAGCGAGCGCTCTACCATTTGAGCTAATCCCCCACTGTAAGAAGAGCTCTTTAAACATACAACAGTGAGGCAGTGATTCTGTGCTCTGTTTTATACGACCATAGAGAGATGACTTCTCTCTCTTCTTAACCAGCCACTAGTTGCCGCAAGTGATCAACAACTGCTTGAGTTTGAAATCTTTTTTCAGCTTGGGACAACATTTTTGGGGAGTCATGTTGGTGTTGGTAGAAATTTGCAAACCTCTGTTGGTTGAATCTGGAAGTTGTGGTGGCATTGCAGTAGGTGCTTCACCATCTGTTACCTGGTGGGGAACTGCGCTCTACTGATTCATTCATGTCGTTTGTTAGATAACATCACTTACACACTCATACACAGTGTATCATGTGGTGAACTTTGATCTCTGCAGTTCACCCACTTCAAGGAGCAGTGAGCCGACATTTGTGGTGCACAGTGAAAACATTGGAGGATGCGGGCATACCGCTACCTCTCGCATGCTAAGCGAGCGCTCTACCATTTGAGCTAATCCCCCACAGTATCAGCATTTTTGTAACCAGAAGTACCTGACACCTGCCAACTCTGTGTACTGACAAGCCAGGTTTCAGGTTTCTTTGCCTTCATTCTAGTGACTGGCTTTAGCACTGGTTATGTACCAAATCTAACTTGCCCAGGGTACATTTGAATGTCAGATTTTAGAGAGGTGCATGGACATCTCCCCCTTCAGTTGAGGAATGTGACAGATTTTGGACAGATACAAGTGTAGTCACACATAAGGGGACATAAATATAAGAAAAACACATTTTTGAGTTGAGGAGATCTTTAAATGTACAACTGTGAGGCAGTGATTCTATTCGTGGACCACTGACAGCTGGCTTCTCTCTCTTCTTAACCGGCCACTAGGAGCCACAAGTGAGTTTGAAATCTTGTTTCAGCTCAGGACATTTGTTGGGGAGTCATGTTAATGTTGGCAGAACTTTGCAACTCTCTGCTGGTTGCATGTGGCAGTTGTGGTGGCATTGCAGTAGGTGCTCAGTGACCCTTCTAGATAGTTTATCTTGTTACAGAATTAACTTTGTTGGTTGCTTACACACTCATACACAGTATAGCATATAGTGAAATTTGATCTCTGCATTTTGCCCACTCCAAGGAGCCATGCACAGCCGATCATGGTGCACGGGGAAAACTCTTGGAGGATGCGGGCATCGATCCCGCTACCTCTCGCATGCTAAGCGAGCGCTCTACCATTTGAGCTAATCCCCCACAAGAACGCAAATTTTGTAAATACAAAAAAAACACATTTTTGAGCTCAAACATACAACTGTGAGGCAGTAATTTTTGGACTGCTCTGTTCTATACGACCATAGAGAGATGACTTCTCTCTCTTCTTAATCGGCCACTAGGGGCAGCAAGTGATCAACAACTGCTTGAGTTTGAAATCTTGTTTCAGCTCGGGACAACATGTGTGGAGGTCATGTTAGTGTTGGCAGAAAAATGCAAATCTCCGATGGTTGCATGTGGCAGTTGTGCTGACGTTGCAGTAGGTGCTTCACCGTCAGTTGCAGATCTGCGTTCTACTGAGTGACCTCTTCTGGATTGTTTATTACCTCATTATAGAATCAACTTCATTGGCCACTTACACACTGTAATGGTGGAATTTGATCTCTGCATTTTACCCACTCCAAGGAGCAGCCAATCATGGTGCAGAGTGAAAACACTTGGAGGATGCGGGCATCGATCCCGCTACCTCTCGCATGCTAAGCGAGCGCTCTACCATTTGAGCTAATCCCCCACTGTAATGAGAGTTTTGTAAATATAAGAAAAACACATTTCTGAGTTTTATGACACCTGCTAACTCTCACTCTGTGTACTGACAAGTCAGCTCTGCACTGGAGGTTTCAGGTTTCTTTGTCTTCATTACAGTGACTGGCTTCTGAATTTGTTACGTACCAAATCTAGTTTGCACACGTTCATTTGAACATCTCCCTCTGCAGTAGAGGAATGTGACAAAAAATATACACCATATTTTTTTCATCTGTTACCAATCTAAGACATTACACTGCTAATGGTGTGTGTGTTTACATGCAGGCTATGAACCTCCATGTTTCCTCATTGTGGAGTAAACATGGAGGTTCTTCTGCCCATTCTGAAGAGGCTTCAGAGAGAATAAGCATTAACATAGTCATTACTTTCCCATCTATTAATTCAAACCACTGATGTGTAATTTAAAGAATCAGCTCAGTGTGATGATGCACTGCTGACATGCTGCATATTACACTTCCATATTGAGTTTTCCAGAGGAACAGCTCAGTTTCTTAGAGTCAGCGTATGTTT
>JAJHUR010085158.1:53167-63210 GCA_027495735.1 Lutjanus campechanus | reverse complement strand
ATCGTGAAACGGTGTTGCCCTGAGAGCGTGGCGAAGATTGACCTTTGCCAAAACACTGACGTGGCCTTAAGGTCAGTTTAGTTGGTCGGCTCTGGATGAAACTTTGCATGTTAGTTAACAGTCAGGTCCTGAACATATGATATGATTTTGGGAAGTGGGCGTGGCTAACTGGTTTGGCCACGCGCTTTAAACAGCAGCCCCCGCAGCACGTTTCACCGAGGCGCACGAAAATTGGTACACACTTGTATCACTGTTGGACGCACAAAAAAGTCTCTTGGACCCATAGGCTAAACTCAACAGGAAGTCAGCCATTTTGAATTTTGTGATCATTTTTGGCGTTTTGCACATGTTGTATTTGAACGAACTCCTCCTACAGAATTGCTTGGATTGACTTCACATTCGGTTTGTGTGAGCTCAACTACCTTGTGATCAAAAGTTGTTAAAAGGTCCTGCAGATTCTCAAGGGTGCGCCCCCTGTGGAAGGTTGAATTTTGACTTATTGCCATAAAGCTGGAAATTGTTATAACTTTGAAATACGTGGTCAAGTCTGGACCAAACTTCACATATTTGATATTTGTCCAACACCAAACACATCTATATGACAACATACTATAATAGACATAGCGCCACCTGTTGGTGACAAGAATGACATGTTTCAGACTTTCAGGTACTGCGCAAAGTACGTTGACCATATCCAACTCAATTCTACTCAAACAAGTCTTCAGAACATGGTAGTACTATATTGTGAACATCTTGAGGCCACGTCAAACGGTGTTGCCCTGAGAGCACGGCGAATGTTGATGTTTCGCCAAAACACAGGAAGTGGCCCTAACTTCACTTTACTTGGTCAGATCTGCATGAAATTTGTCATGGTTATTGCTAGTCGAAACCTGAACATATGATATGATTTTCCTTGATGGGCGTGTCAAAATGGCTTGGCCACGCCCTCTCTTAACAGTAGCCACCATAGGGCGTCTCACTGATATGCACGAAAATCACTGCACCCAGGTAACACACCCAGGTGCACAAAAAAGTTTCTTGGACCCATAGGCTAAACCCACCAGGAAGTCAACTATTTAGATTTTTGTGGTCAATTTGCTGTCTCACCATCAAACAGGAAAATGCTCTACCTTTGGTAGAAATGGTCTGATCTGCACCAAACTTCACAAGTATGACCAAAGTCTCACCTTGAACACATCCACATGACTATCAGAAGTCAAAATAATCGTACCACGGAATGGACACAGACAGAACCTCTAATTCCTCCTCCAGGCCAGGAGGCCGCGGTTGCCGGCGTCCTGAGTGTCGTGGGGGATGCGTTTGTTGGCGCCCCGAGTCGCCGGCAGCCCGAGTTGCGCGGGGGTGCGAGGGCCCGTTCACAGCTGCTTGCAGCTTTAATTATTATTATTATTGTATGTGTAAGGTTACATGATGCTGCAGTAAACCCTCACAGTTCTTCTTATTAAAAGTAGGGATATTTTAATTTAGACTAGTCAATGAGTTAAAAGTAAGAAAACGCTCAGAAAACAGTTGAGCGCATTTCATTAATTAAAAAGGTTGAACATTGTATGTAGGACTGAAATATTTACTATTATTTATCGTTTTCACTGTCAATTAATCTGTTGATTATTTTCTCAATTAATCAATAAGTTGTTTGGTCCATATAATGTCAGAAAATTTGAAAAAAAAAAAAAAAGTTGATCAGAGTTTCCCAAAGCCTGAGTTGACGTCCTCAAATGTCTTGTTTTGTCCACAACAACCCAGCGATATTCAGTTTACTGTCATAAAGGAGTAGAGAAACCAGAAAATATTCACTTTTAAGAAGCTGAAATCAGAATTTTTCCTTTTTTCCTTTAAAAATGACTCAAATCAATTCATTGATTATCAAAATAGTTGGCAATTAATGTAATAATCGATTATTAATCCATCACTGTTGCAGCTCTAATTGTCTGGAAAAAAAAATATTGCATGTATTAAAAGCCATTTAAAGCCAGTAATGTGGCACTTTGCACCATGCATTATGTGCATTGCACATTATCCAAACGACTCACTAAATGTGTTTTCAGACTGAGCAGGATCACAGCGTCTGCAGGGCAACAAGAAACAGTTAACTGGCATTGTACACTGATAAAATAAATAGTTTAACCAGCTATTATTTGTGGTGCCGACTCACAAGGATAGCAACGTTTAATCGTTTTTATTCGACTAATCCTGCACGTCCAAAAATGTGCAAAAAGGTGTCTAATTTAAATGTATTCCAAAGCAATTTATTTGAACTGTATGTTGAGTAGGGTTTTTGACTGTGGGCTTCCAGTTGCATCGTTAAGTATTAATTATGATTTATAAAAAGATCAGACTATGGAATGTGGATCGTTGACATCAGTCCGATATCAGATCAGTAAATTACGTCAGTTTCAGAACCCGATAGTGATATCGCTTCGGATTAGTCCCAGCTCTAATTCTGGTTCCGTTTCTGCTAATGCAGTCTTCCTGTGTTTGGCACACGACGACATAATGATATTTAAGACTTGTGCAGTTGCCAGGTTGCATCATTTTGCAGTGGCTGATGTTCTGATGCACCAGCATGTCAGGCAGCAGGCAACACCGACTGTAAATTACAGTTACAACACTAGACGAGCAGGTCGTGTGAATTTTACCAGATTTATTTACGGTGAAGCAGGTTATATGAATGTCGTAGCCCTGCTAGAATGGTGCAGTAGTAGTGCATCAAACTGTGTTTTACTTTATCTTAATGTGTGTCTGTTGCAGCTATAAACTCAGTGTGTCACTTTCTGTTGACAGGCATGGCAGGCACCATCTATTTCTTGGCCGACCTCCTGCAGCCAATGAGAGCGAGGTTCCCGGCCTTTGAGGTGTAAGCGCAGGTCCACAGGTACACACACGACAGGAAAATAAAACCAGAAGAAGACGCACGCTCCTCCTCTCTTTCACTCTCGTACACGAAAGCACTTCACATCATCTCGATAAATGAAATCCTGGGACTGACTTTGACTCGTCGTGCCATGTTCTTCCTGCTCTTTCTTCTTCTTGGAGCTTGACATGTTATTAACAGCATAAATACTCATATCTCAACTCCGTAATTATCTCAAAAATGTGTCAAAGGTGAGAGCTTCTCTGGCTTTTTGTGTTTAAATTAAACTCTTGGCTTTATTAACTGCAGCTGGAAAGGAGCTAACTTTCAATTTCAGACTGTCAGAGCTTAAAACTGAATTGTGGGGGGATTAAATAGAGTTTTGTTAGAACGTAACTGTATATTCTGTAAGTGCGATATGTTAAAAAAGGCAATGGATGTTTTAGTTTGCTATTCTCTCAACAGCAAAGCTCGTAACAATGCACTAAAAATAGAGCAGCACACGGTGTTACATGTGTTAAGGGATTAACCCTAAAGTGTAAACTGTTGCCTGTCCTTTGCACTGTCTGAGCAATAAATCATTAATCTTTTTTACAGCTGTTGCTCTGTTCTGAATTTTACCTCCTGCTCTTATTTTGGTGTAACTGCAGCAGCAAAGAAGAGCCACAAGGAGGCAGCAGAGAGCCGTCAACGTGTGAATGAGTGTCTGACCTCCTCTTGGCAATTGAAGTACATTCTTTGGCAGCAAGAGAGATTCACCTTGAAACTTGGTTTCGTCATGAATAGATTATCTGACAGTCAAATTTTATGCTAATCAGGTTGAATTTTTCATGTTCAGTGGAGAAATAGATGCAGGATCCAGATTTACTCCTCTCTGCCAAAGATAAATACAAACTATTTATTTTTTTACACAGCATTTTTCCAATTATTTGAGATGTCACACAAGCCTTCTTGTTCATGGAAACACAGACCACATGTGAGAGTTATCATTTAGAGGACAGATATAATTTATTTTGAATGTAAGGACAAAAGTCTATGCACCTTTGTTCATCTTTTTTTAATTTATTTAATTAGGGAATTATTTAATTTTCAAAAAGCTAAATTCCTCAACTCTAAGTTGTTCCAAATTGCAACTGAAAGCTATTTTCTATCTCCTGAATTTATAACAAATAAGAAAGGCATGTCAGCTCAGAAATGCTTACTACTTAACTACTTTAAGTCTTTAATTCTGTATTTCTCGGCTGGTCATTTACCTCCACCCCCCCCCTGCTGTGGCTCTGTGCCCCCCAGTTTGGGATCCACTTACCTAAGGCATCCATTTGTGGGAGTCGGGCTAAATCTTCGCGAGGGGAAAACTGGCCTGGCCATTTTCAAAGGGATCCCTTAACCTCTCACCTCAAGATATCTGAATAAAAATGGGTCCATGCTGGATAAATGAGTTGTTTTGGCCAAGTAAAATCCTGTGTTCCTGATCCCGAAACAGTGGAATCGCTTGGATTAGGTCTGACTGGAAAGCTGAGACTCTTGTGGTTTCAAACTGTATTCATGTGTGGTGATGTTAGTCTCCGTAGTAGCCATTTCATTGTAGTGAGACCAGTTTTTGAAACTTGACCTCGCTGCAAAAAAGACCTATAGTGACCTCTAGGATAATCATAGCCTCATGGAACTGGACCATGCAGAGGATGGATGACTTTCATAGGTAAAATGACAATGGAGTAGTTTCAGAGCAATTTTCGCAGGATGAATTTTTCAATGGTGTTCCTTAAGATCTTAATATGGTATTTTAGAGGGATTTTTGGCCTTTTTTTTTCAATTCTCAGTTGGTCAAAGGGGTTAAATTCTGCACTAAATCTGTGTAACAAATGGATCAACCCAAAAAATTTCATAAATTATATAACTGAGCAGGCAAATGACCATTATATACTACCATCATAATGTTTTATTCCATTATACAGATGATGTATACTATTTCTATGTGGCTGTTTACCCCTAAACATCTCCTGTCCCCCCCTCTAAAAACAGAAATGAAGGGGTGGAGCAGTGGAGGTTGAGGCCTTTAGCTTGCAGTTGAAACCACATATTAGAGTGACAAGTGTCTAAAATCCTCTGTCCCTGCCTCCGTGGGCCACTTGGCTCAACTGCTCTGCTCGCTATTCCAAATAAGGCTCATGTAACACCCCTGAAAACCAAGCAGCGACACAATGCCACCGCTCTTTTTTAAGCCCCCCTGCCCATGCTTCTTTATGACCTGACGCCAGCTGGGGGTCTTGGAGGGGCTAAAGAAAATGAGGGTGGGCAGGTGGGGGTGGGGGAGACGGGGAAGGTAGGGAGGCGGTTACTGTACCGGAGAGTCTTCAGGAGCAGGAGCATCGTTCATTTTCATTTTCTCCACCCCCAGCGTAGGAGAAACCAAACACCTCGGGCAGGGATGGGAGTAAAAATAGAGCTCATCTGTCCGGGGTGGGTGGGGTCTCTTGGACGTGTCTGTCACTTAGTCTCACAGATGTCCTCCAGCTCTTCTTCTTATTTGCTCTGTAGCTGTGTTACAGAGCTGATGACAAGTTAGTCTAAGGCTGGCAGCGTGCATACAAGAGTTATTCATGCTATTAGTAAATTATCTAATCAAGTCAACGCAAGTCATATTTTATTTATGTAGCCCAATTTCACAAATCACAATATGCCTCGGGGGGCTTTACAATCTGTACTGTGTACGACACACTCTGTCCTTATACTCTGGATTCAGGAAAGGAGAAACTCCTGCAAAACAAGCTTTTAAAAATGGAAGAAAAGAAAAAGCCACCGAGGATGAACAGATATGCAATACATGTTACAAAACAGAACAACAAAATCACATTAAAAACACATTTTAATGACAAAATTTCTTCTACATTACTCTCTAAAATATATGTATCTAATCTTTGTGTCCTTCGGAACAAACTTAAAAAGGGAAAAAAGTTTTATTTGTTCTTCTCAACTCAACCTGATTAATATAGCACCTTTCTTACAAACCTGCAGAACAATATTAAAACAGACTTAAAAATTATAATAAAACAATAAAATGTTAAAAAAAAAAAGTCAATAAAATAAATAAACAAGGGATTAAACAAAGAATGGCAACCAGTGATTAAGACTGAACTAATGCAACAAATGATGAGGCACTTAAATAAAAGTCAGGTGTAAAGATAGCAATGTTAGATTTTGATCTTCAGTCCTTAGATCGACAGCCACCGTAAGACATTTTTGAGTGACAGGCCACAGAATGTTTTAACGAATCGCATTTCGGACATATTAAGGGATTACTTTCAAGCACACAAAGGTTTTTGATCCATAAGAGACATTCACAGCACAAAGCACAGTCAGAAAATCACTTGCAAAGACTGAGCAGATTACAAAGTCAATGCAAGAATTTTAGAAGTGTTGTTAAATCTGGGAGGGTCAAAGGTAATACAAATGTTAGTGGAAACTGGCTCGAAATCTGGAAAGATGAAATTAAATGAGCTTTTACTCTGAACGCTCTGCTTTACTCCAACCATTGGAGTGAAATTGAGTTTAAAAAATGATAATAATAGGTTAAGTTACGCAGAAGTAAAGACTTAATTGTATAATCTATTGAGGTTAAATGACCTGAGCACAGAGCTGCTGCTCCACCAGAGCTCTCCATGGTGCTGAGGGCAATATCAAAAGGAATTTATTGTTAATGCAGAAGACGCATTTAAAACAAAACTGTAACATCTGCTGTAAAAACACATCCACAAGAGTACAGCTCTGATGGATTCTGACTTTAAAACGGTCCCATGCAAAAGCAGGAAATAGTTGCAAAAATTCCCCGGTTTATTTCCTCTGTTGGGATCAGATGAAGATTATTGCTCCTGTCTGTTTGTGTTGTTTGAAGGTACTGCAGAACATCTGGTATCAATTACTCTGTTTACTCTCAACTAATGTTAATTCTTGAATATTTTTGTGAAATATCTTTATCTCCCTGTTCCATCCCATTCTCTCCCCACCCTGAACATGGCCTTTTTTTCTTTTATTTAACCTCGACTGATCAAAGATTAGAGAAAACCTACAAAGTCCAAAAACTGAAAACAGTTGTATGTGTCAGAACTGTTTGTACTTCTCTTCCCACCCATTAATCATCTCATGACCCCTCAGAGTTACCTGGTGACCCTTTGGCGGGGCCAGACCCCTAGATTGGGAACCACTGGACTTAGACTATTTTTTTAGATAGATGCATGATGTGCAGATTTTTCAAATTTCAGTAAACTTGCAATATAAAAAATATTATCTTAATATAAGCAATCAACTAGAAATGTTTCGTTGTGATATAAATTAATTAAATGTAATTTTTGCAAACAAAAGCTGTGTATGATAGTGTTCAGTTCAACTACAAAAACCATTAACTTTAGGTTCTCTTAATTTGCTTGTGTGTTGCATTGAAAGTTAATATCCATAAACCTCATGCAGTGAAACTTAAGTATATCGAGTTCACTTCTTGAGTAAACTGCTGCTTCAAGTTGACTTTGCCTGAATGGAATCAGCTTTTTAAACAGTTTTCGCCCTGCTGTCATTTAACCATAAGAGGAGGAGAAGTCTCACATGTTTAAAAATACCACCTTGTACATGAGCTCTCTGAGCTCGGAGCCTCTCTGAAGTGGGCTACTAGGTAGCTGACTTTTCTGCATTTTCTCACTGTTGAGCTGTGCATCTCTTTCAAAAGAGAAAACTCCAGATGCCAGGTCAATTAATGCAATTTTATTCTTTATAGAAATGAGTTTAAATGCTGCTTGACATGCAAGACACAGAGTCTTGACACAGTTATTTCTCCTTCTAAAAATATCCCTGTCCCCTTCTAAAGGCCTACTCCCACTGCTCTCCTTTCCGTGTGCCCTAAGAAAGTTAAAGATGTTCCAACGTGTCATCTGATCCGCCTCATTAGCATACGTGACATCACATGGCTGGGATAAATAAGAGGGGGCTTCGACCATGGCTCAGGACCACTCTGTCTTGGGACTTCAGCTTCTTTTCTCCTTTCTTTCCTCCAGCTCCAACTCTCCAAAATGGTGTGTACAAATCTGTGATTTTGGACCTTTAGGGTGGTGGGGGCAGTACCGATGGAGTTACTTTTTTTTTTTCTTTTTGCCTACCAGGGACATTTGTTGCTTGTGGCATGGGTTTGGATACCAGCTCATCAAAATAAAAGCCCCAAATTGGGACTTTATTGGCAAGACTTGCATTTTTGATACAGCTTTATGACAAAACTTCAAGGCTGAGAGGCCCAGGACCCCTGCCTTGACATACATCCACACTTCTATCATTAATATCTCTGTAGCTTTTAATCAAAATGCAAGAAACCTACAATTTCACCATCCATCCATGTGTATTCAGTGCAGCAATAAGTGATGAAATCTTACATAAGCTGAATTTTGTCTGTTATTTCCATCCTCATAAATTATTTCTTTTTTATTTATTTCTCTGTGTTCCGTGTGTTCGTGTATTCGTGAATTTCTGTTTGTGTCCATGTGTGTTGTTTTTTTTGTTTATTTCCACGTGACAGACCGAGTTCTCAGCGGACCAGATTGAGGGTAAGTGCAGACATGGCTCTTAACTTGTGAAAAATGGGTTGTGAGAATCCCGCTCCCTCATCATCATCTCCATCATGCAGGGTGACATTTACTTTCACCCTTCGCGGCAGGAGGGAGCAGAGCATGCCCTCCAAATTTCCTTCCACAAGCTCAGTCTGTCAGTTATGTAGTCAGGGGATTTTTCAGCTATTTTGGAAGCTTTAGTCCAAATTAACTGCTAAAAATCTGGAGTAGGGAGGAAGAAAAGTCAGTCATTTTTGTAGCATGGGGAATTTTCTAAAAAAATTTTAGCAATTGTTGAATCTTTAAGTCCTCATTAATTGCTGAAAGATGGATGTGGGATTAAGATAAGTCTGTCATTTTCATCTCAAGGGGACTTGTCAACAGTTTTTCCAGCAGTTCCTCAGTAATTGGCCCTTTAGTCCAAATTAATTGTTACAAGCTTGTGTCATTGTCATAGCAACATTTTCTTAGTGAGGGGATTTCATAATTCTTCAGTCGTTTTTTTAAGCCGTCGTTGATCCTTTAGTCCAAATTAACTGCTAAAAGCTGGAAGCGGGGATGGAGAAACTTCCAGGCTGAAGACCACCAATAGGACATGCCATTCCTCAGACTTGTCCAGTTGTCGAGGAGGATTTCAGATATGTCTATTCTGAGCCGACCTTAGCCTTGTCTTGCAACCCACAGTGGGCCTTACACGGCAGAGGTGTTAATCACCAGGCCAAGGTTTAAGACGCAGGCGTCCCCTTACACAAGGAATCCAAACTAGCGCCAACTCCAGCCCTTTTGTCCAGTGCTGAAAGACAGAGTTTGGTGGAAGACATTTGTGGCGGCTCATTTTTTAAAGCTTATTAAAATGTCCCTGTTTCGAATAGATCTACAAAATTTCCCAAACGGGGCGTCTTACAGTTGCAGGGCAAAGCTTAAAAGTGCTTCCTGTCATGTTTGTAAAGACTTTTAATTTGACAAGCTTTCTGTCCAGAAAATGACAAAAAATGCTGCTCCTGCACATTCTGGTACATTTAAACCACATGTTGGTCGCCAGTGGAATACACGTAAGGTATTGATTACGTCGCAGTCAGCATTCTTATGTCTAACTCGAGCAGGGCCACAGGGGCCATGCCTCTATATGGCCTGGGTGACTCTGTCGGGGTGTATCAGTTTGCTCCTGATGTCTCCCGAAATTCCTCTTAAATGCAAGATGAGGCAGGAATGGATAGGAGGGGTCAGAGGCGAGGGAGTGGGGAGAGGGGGGGGAGGCTGCTACAGCTGCCGTTCAGAAGCCACACAAGAGCATTAATCTGCCGAAAAGGTCACTTTGAGTCGGTAGGATTCATAGAAATAGCTAGAGCTTTTTTCGGGCCCCCGGTCCTTCCTCTTCTCTTCTCTGCTCGGGGACAGCTGTCGCTCCCGATCAGCTGGTGAACAATGACGGAAGTATGCAGCTTCTTACTGTCTTTGATCCTCCAGCAGTGTGACGCCACATAGCTGCCATAGCTGACTAAAACCCTGTAACAGAAAGAATAGAAAACCCAAAGGGGCCCCTAAACATTACATAATGAGCATTAAGAGGGATTCTTGGCCTTGAC
>JAJHUR010085158.1:0-46973 GCA_027495735.1 Lutjanus campechanus | reverse complement strand
CACAGTTTTATTCCTGCCGGTGGGTGACGCGGTTGAGCAAGAGTATATCTAAAGGACGTAGAAGAAGAAATCTCAGCAAAGAGAGCGTAGACATATACGTTTATATATCTCGGAGAAGAGGTCTCACTCCGTCTCCGAGAGAGAGTGGGAAAACTTGATGGAACCAAGTACAAATAATTAATTTTATTCGAAGTAAATTACTCACACACGAAGACAGTATCAACACACAGAACCTGTTTACTTTGCTACGCAGAGTATGTGTTAGCTGTTCAAATGTAATTTCTAACTCAGACGAAGCGCAATGACTGATACAGAGTAATCCATCTTCACGTCAGAGACAATCTTTATGTAGTTTCTTTATGTTTTTTGTCCGTTGAAGTTTGTTGGTTCAGTCAGTCAGACAGTTATTATCAAAAATGATTAAAACTTGTTTTTTGGGGCTGAGAAATGTTTGTGGACGACGACAGGTGCTCTGTGCTGCGACTGCAAGGTGAATTACTTTGACATTCAACGACTTTTTTCAGAAATGTTTTGTGTCGACGAACATTTGTTAACATGCGGAACTCCCACTTATTCTTTGATTAATTAGCTATGTTAAGTCTTTTAACAACTATTTTAACTATTTTACGTTACTGTGCTGCTGGAAAATAGTATTTTATGTAATAGCCGTGCAGTTGTTCGGGGACGACCTTTCACCCAGTGCCCTTATTGTGAAGTAGGCCAAGTTAACTGTTATCTGAGGTTGAGCTTTAATTTGAAAATACAAAACTAGAGGCAGTAACAAATTCCCAGTTTGTTAAACAACAAAAATGTAAGAGTATGCTTGTTTAAGAAATTTTGTAGTAATATTCAGTGTCAACATGTCAGTATATGGTGGTCAAAGCATTATTTTTAATTTATTCTCTTTATATCTTATTAATATTTTCTAGTTTCTTTAGTCCTTTATGACAGTAAACTGAATATTTTTGAAGCAGATGTTTGTGGAAGTCATTTCAGTCTTTGGGAGACACTGATTGACATTTTTCACAATTTTCTGACACTTTATAGATAAACAACAAACTGACTAATTAAAAAAAGAAAATCATCGACAGATTAATCAACTATGAGAATGATTGTTAGCTGCAGCTCTAAATGTCACTGACAGAACAATCAATAATGAAAATAATCATTAGTTTCAGCCCTATCTCTTTTAAAAAATTAATGTCACACTTCACATAATCCAAGCTGCTTTACCAGGGTCAATTTATTTGTCAAGGTAGTAAAGCTGCAATGATTAATCAATGTAATCATTTAATCACTAACTATTGAGAAATTTTCTTAGAAAAAAGTCAAAATTCTCAGATTCCAGCTTCTTACTTGTGAATATTTTCTGGTTTCTTTACTCCTTTATGACAGTACACTGAATATCTTTAAGTTGCGAGTAAAAAGACATTTGAGGACATCATCTGTGGATGTGAGAGACTCTGATTGACATTTTTTTTTAATCATCTTCTGACATTTTAAAACAAATAACTATTGATCGTTTAATCAAGATAATAATGGACCGATTAATCAACTATGAAAATAATTGTTAGTTGCAGCCTTACATGATACCACTTGCTCACTTTCGAGAAGAGTATGATTGGTTTGATCTCTGTAACTCCCTCCAGGCTGCAGCACAGTCAGGCCCAGCAGCTCGGGCAGCCTGTCCCCTCGACCCGTCCAGAGACCTCCAGTGCCAAGACCCTGATGGACATCGGGGCCCGCCGCATCTTCAACGAGGACCATGATCTCTTCAGACAAAGCGTCCGGCGCTTCTATCAAGAAGAAGTGATCCCCCACCACAAGGAGTACGTGGAAACAGGGCACAGTGGTCAGCTGCTGTTTAAACACACTGTTAACGGTTCTTGTTGCAATGTCAATCAGACTACAACAAAAAGACACAAAACAAGCCTAAAGACACTTAAAAAATATATAAAGAGTCAACAAGCAGCCACAAAAGAGACAGAAAACAAGCACAAAATAACATCAAATAACCACAACAAGATACAAAATGACCACCAAATGCAAAAGAAACCTTTACTTTGAGTCATTCCTTGCCTCACTACAAACTCTTTTTCCCTCCTCCAGGTGGGAGAAGGCGGGTCAGGTGAGCAGGGAGGTGTGGGAGAAGGCTGGTGAACAAGGCATGCTGGGAGTATTGATACCAGAGGAGCATGGTGGCATCGGAGGAGACGTGTTTTCTGCCGCCATCACGTGGGAGGAGCAGTGAGTCGTCCCTGAAATGAAAAACACACCAAGTCATGTCCGAGGTCAAACACAAACTTTTTTTAATGAGATTTTGCTCTTGTCCTCCAGGATGTATTCCAACTGCTCGGGCCCGGGTTTCGCCTTGCACTCCGACATCGTCATGCCGTACATCAGCAAATATGGCAGCAAGGAACAGATCGAACGCTTCATCCCTGAGATGACTGCTGGGAGATGCATCGCTGCTATCGCCATGACGGAGCCGGGAGCAGGCAGGTCAGGACTCGAGCGAAGATAAAACACACGCATAAACGCATGAATCACAGAAATTAGCACACGTAGCAGTGATGTCATGTTGCTGTCATGATTTCAGTGATCTTCAAGGTGTGAGGACGAACGCCAAGAGGGACGGCAGCGACTGGATCCTCAATGGCAACAAGGTGCTGAGTCATAACAGCAGGAAAAAGCGGCCATGAAGAGATGCAGAATGACCACTAGGGGACATAAAAGGACCACACAGGCTCAGAATGACCACAGAGAGACGCAAAATGACCACAGAGGGACTCCAGACAACCACATAGAGACACAAAAGTACCACAGACAGACTCAAATAAACACAAAGTGACACACGAAGACCACAAGGAGACACAAAACAACCACAAGAACATGGAAAATAACCACAGAGATGCAAAATGATCATTTCATTCCATCTCAATATCAGTTTGAACAATTTTCCATCTCACCTCTCCAGGTGTTCATCACAAACGGTTGGATGGCCGACCTGGTGGTGGTCGTGGCTGTGACGAACCGTGAGGCGAAGACGGCGGCACACGGCATCAGTCTATTCCTGGTGGAGAACGGCACGAAGGGCTTCCAGAAAGGACGCAAGCTGGAGAAGATCGGCCTGAAGGCCCAGGTACTGGAGTTTGTGCCAGAGGTCATGTTAAAATTTGATGTCACTGTGATTCTGCTGTCTAATTGTTTTTTCTCTCTCTCTCTTTTTTTTAATTTTTCAAAGGACACAGCTGAACTGTTTTTTGAGGATGTGCGGCTTCCAGCTGACGCCCTCTTGGGGGGCCTCAACAAGGGTTTCTACTACCTAATGAATGAACTGCCTCAGGTGAGAAGAACATGGGAAAAAATGCTGAAACCGCTTCCTTAAAGGTTCAGTTTGAATTCCAAAAGTAAAGTTATCCGTGGTCTGATGGTAAATCGTCTCATTTGATGTAGGAGCGTCTGGTGATTGCTGGCATGGCCATCGCGAGCTGTGAGTTCATGTTTGAGGAAACCAGGAACTACGTGTTGCAGAGGAAGGCTTTCGGCAAGACGATCGCTCACCTGCAGGTCTGTATAACAGTGGTTTTTTTTAGAGGTGTTTCGTTTCTTTTAGCTGTCACTGGCAGCTAATATTTTTAGAATTTGAGGGGTTTCTGCACCTTTTCTCACTCTTATTCAGCGTCTGTTTTCTCATCACACACATCAGACCACTCAAAACAAACAGGGCCTGCTCTGTTGTTTTTTCTTTTTTTCTTTTAGAGAATAAATATCATTGCATCTAATTTTAACCCTGCAGACTGTGCAGCACAAGCTGGCAGAGCTGAAGACTGAGATCTGTGTGGGCCGAGCCTTCGTAGATAACTGCCTTCAGCTGCACGCTGAGAAACGCTTGGACCCCGCCACGGCTTCCATGGCCAAGTACTGGTGAGAACGTGTTTGCGTGTTTACCAGCTTCTAATCCCAGAAATGGACCACGTTGCTGCCATTTTGGTCAGTGTACTTGGTGGCCAACGGATTTCCGTTTTTAAAATGAGAAAACCAAAATTTGGAACAGGACATTTACAGATTAGGTAAACGGAAAACGACTTATTTAATATGGATCCATTTCCATATCCATTTTCTTTGTTTCTCTACGGGACCCATTTTCTGATGTTCTTTGTCTCTTCTCCAGGGCATCTGACCTTCAGAACAAGGTGGCCACTCAGTGCCTGCAGCTCCATGGAGGCTGGGGCTACATGTGGGAATACCCCATCGCCAAGTAAGTGGCGACAGTCGGGGTAACGTTTTGGGAGTGTTGCCAGATTGTTTGTTTGTATTCTAACAAGGTGCTGAACTTGTGTCTCTGTTTCCAGGGCGTTTGTGGACTCCCGTATTCAGCCAATCTATGGAGGCACCAATGAGATCATGAAAGAGCTCATCGCCCGCAGCATCGTCAGCCAAAAGTGAGAAAGTTGGACGTTTTCTCGGTGGAGGAGCACTTGGTGGAGTCGGGTGTTTTGCACAAATGTTTATTTCTTAGTTTACACTCAGTAGTTTGTCTGAAAATGGGTGAAAGTATGTTAAAAGGTTGTGAAAAGTCAGGTATGGTTTTACAGAATGCTGTTTAATCATGCTTTAATTCTGCAAATCAGTCAAGGGATTAAAGCAAGACTATGTAACTTTTGAAAGAAGAAACAACATTTTCTTCCCCTTAAAAATGAAAATATTGAAGTAATAAAAATCACTCTCTTCCAATTTAATACAATTGGGCATTTTACAGCTCCAGCCGTACTTGGCCTGGTATGACCAGTCGCCGTTTTCTTTCACTATTTAGATATGCTATGTGCTAGGCTAATATCTGCTGCAAAGAAATTTTGAAGATTGTTACAAGATGTTGCTGGAGGAACTGTAAAAGCAACATGTTGTCACATCTTAAGTTAGCTAGGGTTAGAAAAATTCTAACTAACTAGCTAGCTAACTGACAAGAATCATCCGCTGGCTAGTTTCATCTGGCTACTCTTAGCAAAACTAGCTGTCTATTATACAGTACATCAACCATTAGCTAATCTACATAAATAGTCAGCTACATAACTAATCTGTATGATTCTATGTCATATGTTTTTTCTTTAATGTTTTAGTCTATTTTTTATGCTTGCTACAGCACAAATTGTCCACCAGGACAAATAATAATAAATTGAATTGATATTTAATAACTAAGCTAGCTTGTTTGACTGTTGACAGCGCACAGAATGAAAAGAGGCGGGTCTTAGGGGTGGTTACATGTTATTTGTGGCCACCTAGACCACAGCAAAAGTTACATAGCCATGCTTGGAAGAAAATGAAATAAGACTGTCTTTTCTCCATCAGTGGTGCATGTTGCAGTAAGTGTACAGGGTTGATTGTAGAGAGTGGCAAATACATTGGAAAGAGCAATCATGGCTTGACAGTTCCTCAACAAAGACTTCACTAAGCAGCCTAATCAAAGATAAGTTATATTCTAAAACTGTGGGAAAATAATGAACTATTTCTACAGTATATGTCCGTCCGTTTACAACTAACTGTTGTGTTAATTGTATATAAAAATAACAGATTCCAGATGAAATGCAGTCAAAATATTTTTGTAAATTAATGTGTTACTAGCTGCTCGTATGTATATTATGTAGTTACAGAAGAGGTTTATTTTTAAAATCGAAATGCTTTTATGTCAACACTGAAAACATCCTACCATGGCTGTCCATTCAATCAAATAAATACATAAACAATATGTTTTACTGGCCGGAGTTATTTAGAATGTGTTGTTTTTGCAAAGCACTGAAAACGCCTTAGACAGTTATACTGCATAGATTAAAAGTTTTCAACATGATTCTTAACATATTTTGGTAGCAGATGGCAGATGATGGCAGATGGCCCCATGCTTTCCATGTTGGTCAAAGTGTCTATAAGGATATAAATGTTCAAATAAATCATCTGAATTTAGCTTTTATTTCTCCCTCTTTCCTCTTTACTTGTCCATTTTTGTGTGAGAACTGGCATGAATAATGCAAAAGCATGAACCGTTGTTAATTAAGGTGCATTAAATTGCACCAAATCTTGTAAAACAGCTTCAGCATCCCACGTGTATTGTCTGATTTCCATCAGTAGGTGGCAGTAGATGCATGCACAAAGCTGGCAGAGAAATGACAAATGACAAGGCTTCCATTTGATTCCATTGCGGCACCTTGAGCAGGCACAAGCAGACTGTTGAATGTGACTGGCAGATTGAAAGCATTGTTCCCAAGTTTCATCCTCATCTCTTGCAATTTTGAGATGATAATTACCACATTTTCTACTTGTTGTTTCTATAGATTCAGGCATCATGTTTAATATTTCTGATTTTTTGGTATTCCTGTGGATCTGGTGCATTTTGCCTTTAAATGCACAGCATGCCAGTCTGACTCTCCGGTGCTCAAATCCTTCCAAAAAACCCCCACATCAGTGCCAGTTGAGAAAGCAGACAGCATGCCCACCACGCCTCACCTGGGGGGGCAGGAGTGTAGCTATTGCTCACTGGTGCATCTTCTCCCCCCCCCCTTCCCCTTCCTCCATCTTTCCCCTCTCCTCCTCTTCCCTGCCCCTCCTTCCTTCCCTCTCTACCCCTTGGCATCACATCCATGTTATCCCCTTCCCTCTCCTCTCTCTCTTGCTCCCCCCCTCCGTCTCCATCTTTGCTCAGCAACAGCCACACCCCGGTGCCTCAGCTCTGATCTGCACTCATTTCCACTGCGGATAGAGTGCTTCCCCTCTTTCAACCCATTATTGTGTCAAGATGCAGAAGCCCTTTAACAATGACTAAACATTTCATTTTGTACTATGCACCTCCTGGGTGGCTTTGTTTCACGGTACATGTGTGTGTTGTTGCATACATGTTTTGCACATTTGCATTCCAGATATGTTGCACAAATTCCAAACATCGTCATCTCATCGTCATATTGCAGCCACATATATTTATTTAAATCTTAATTTGTCATTACAACACTTACAACATGTGACAGTCCTACAAAAATATAGAACCTTTAGGCACCATAAAAAAAAAGATCATCATAGGCATCACCTTTTTTCCAAGTATGCTACAATGTTACAAGTATTTAGCTAGCTAGCAAACAAAGTAATGTTTACTTAACTTTGCCAGCTAACAAACAACATAAAGTGTAATTAATCTTTTTTGCTAGTTAGCAAACAATGTAATGTTTAGTTAACTTAGATAGCAAACAAACAATGTAATATTTAGTTCACTATTTAGCTATGTACTAAATAATGCAATGTTCAATTAACTTTTTATGTAGCAAACACTGTAAAGTTTAGTCAACTTTTTAGCTAGATAACAACAGTGCAATGTTTTGTGAACCTTTTATCTAGCTAGTAAACGATGTAATGTTGAAGTTTTTAGCTAGCAAACAATGCAATGCGTAATTAACTTTTTTTTTTAGCTAGCTAGCTAACAATAATTTAATACGAACTTTTTAGTTTGTGAGAACTCAAATGTATTCTTTATTCATTTAGTTTTGTGTAGCAAGTAGTAGTTTTTTTGTGCAACAGAGCCCTGCTCAGTTTAAAATCCAGATTTACTCATTTTAAACCTAGTTTTGCCAAACTCTGATTAGAACTCATCTTAAATGAATTTTTGCATAAAGCCATAGGTTGTCTACTTGCCTTTGGGTTTTCGCGGCAGTTACTGTCGTAATACAGCACGTGTTACCAAAGTTACTAATCACACAGCATTCTTTGATTTTACTAGACTGCTGTGAAACAAACTGTAGACGAAGAGTAGAAGAAATATGAAAATATTACAATGACAGCAAGATAAGAAACAGCCAAACATTGACAAAAACGGGTGAGTGTCAATAAAAGTTCATCTTTAATATGAGATAGACTTGTGTTAACGTTCGCCTGGCTAGCTACAAAGCTAACTTAGTAAGCTAAATTAGTGCTAATGTCAAATCATTTCTGTCTCATAGTGTCCAGTGTTTGGTATCTCCTCCTTCCCTTCTTCGGTCACCATAAATTCAGCAATTGTCTCATGTTTTACAAATTATTTCACTTTTAGGAGACTGTAATGGGTCCCTTAAACTTTTCTGAGGAAAATTGTCACTAGGCACCTCCTAGCAACGCATAAAAGTCAAGGTAATTTAATGCCTACGTTAAGTAACGTTAGTTCGGGGCTTAAAGAATTTCCCTTATAATATCTTAATTAAATCCTTGTGTTGATTTTATGCGACTCGTTTTCTGATAAATGAAAAATTAAGGGAAACCCTGAGGTACAGGATTACGGCCACATAATCCAGTTGCGCCTCCACTGCTGCATTTACGGTAGCTTAATTTGCGATGGGAGGGATCAGAGGGCCCGCACCGCTCTCATTGTCGCTCCAGCTCTCTTCACTCACAAGGGTATTAGTGCCGTTCAGCAGCCTGAACCTCCAGGTAAGAGCCCGTCAGCTCTTTGTCTGTTATTTACTGAGAAATTAGGCTTTTTATTATTGCTCAAATCAGCATGAATAGAGAGTTTTAATGCAACACTGGTAGCTGTAAGAGTTTCTAGAAAGAAAAATAAAAAGTCAAAGTGTGTATTAATATTGGCATTGCTGTCCTCTAATCCTCAGCTGCTGCGCGTCATGGTGTGATGTGCAGTTATGTGTGGATGTAGAGATGTGTGATGATGTGTTAGGATCGAGACAGGGAGTTTGTACGCAGTGAATATTCTGATTCAGATTCTTTATGCATGTTGGATGAAAATGTGTGAAACTGTGTTTTATTTGTGTCTGTGTTGCTGCGTCCTGGTGCGCCTCTCTGCTGCTGCAGCAGCCTGCGCCTTTTGTTCTGGTCCACGCCTGTATGGTGCTGAAACCGGCGCTGCTGCCGGCTGCTCACTGCAGCACAGCAGAGCAGACTGACCTGTGAAGACAGGCAGTGAATTGAGCATGCGGAGATGGACATTATTTGCGCTTTAGTCATATGAGTGTCTAATATATATACTGGCTCATGTGTTGTCCATGGCTGGTGGATATGGGAGTAGCCCAGCTTGTAGTTGGCATTTTGTCTGGTGCCCTTGCAGTCAAGACCAGCTTGCATCAGCAAAAGGTAACATGGCTCGTCTTTGATGTATCAATAACATATACATTCCTCTATATCACTGATGCCATTTAATTTAATTAAGTCAAACTAATCACAATGAATCTGTTATTACCAACCCCTGATTCTCAATGTCTGCAGGGTATAATGGAAGAGCCTGACCAATATTGGATTTTTGGGGCCGATACAGATATAAAGGAGTAAAAAAAAATCCAACATTGATGTACTGGAGATGCAACGTTATGAAAATTACACATCATGTTATCGTGACCAAAACTATAACGGTTGTTAGTATTTTCATGGTATTGATTGGGGATGTTACTGGAGACTAATTTCCCTGCCAATCAAACAGAAAATTTAGACTAATCGGCTAGTCTTAAGGTAAGAAAGCACTCAGAAAACACTTCAAATGGACAATTTATTAATTGATAATTAAATATATATATTGCCATTTCAAACAGTTAATCACATTCTTCAGTAACTAAATATGTCGCTGAAATGTGTGGCATTTTGCACCGTGCATTATGAACATCGCACAGTATCCTACAAAACATGACAACATACACTAAATCTGTCCTATTCTCAGAACAAGCAGGATCACTGCATCTACCGGTAAACAACAACAACTTGTTTACATTGTTACTGTTAGCTGGCACACAGAGTGGCTAACATTAGCAGTGTGTTAGCATGTTAGCATCAGCAGCCTGCTCACCTGCAGATAATGTCTGTGGTTCAATGCCTGTGCTGAATGTAGTTACATATTGCTCCAATCGAGTGGTTATATGCCAGTTTATATTCATTTGTCATTCATTAATAAAATATTAATGCATTGTTTCATCAACTAGGATTTATGGTGCCCAGAAATGCCCAAGAAGTACAGATACACACATTGAAATAATTCCATCAAACATAAAGACTGATAGACAGATAAAGCAGTGGTGGTGGTCAATATCAGGCCAATAATATCAGTGAGCCCCTAAATCTGTCAGTCTCTAATGGAAGTCTTGCCCTGATGGGTTCTAATGTCTTTTTTTCTATATATTCAGCCATAGATAAACATCTGGAAATGTCCAGACTTCCATTAAATGTGGATCTGTTCCAAACCTGCCTCCTTACAGTGTCGCCTCAGCCTCCCAGTGCCGAGGAGAAGCAGGAACCGTAGATTTCCCATGTCTGGATGTAAAAACATTCCTTTATGAAAGGGAATTAACGCTCACATGAAACTGCACTCCGTTTTTTGTATTGGCACATTCCGATTGCTGTCTCATAAGACCCCGGGTATGGGCACAATATGTAATGAAAACAACTCCTTAATAATATGCTGATGATGTTGGATTTTGAGTAGAATCTCAGCCAACATGTAGGCTTTTTAAATCTTCATCAACAGGGCTACTCTTGGTTCATGTTTTGACTTGAAACAAATGAGATTTAAGTGTAGATTCTTCATGGGAGCCGGTATTTTGCAGCTCATGCCCGTGTTCAGTCAGCTATTGTTTTGGTTTGAGGTTTAGTAACCTGAGATACGATTACATCCCCTTTGCTGGTTCAATCAGATTCCATTTGATCGTAAAGTACATTAAATGTGCAGGAATTTGTTTCATGTACATCAACTTGCAGGGTTTCACAAGTACAGCTCCAACAGGCAGTGGCAGAAATTGACTTTTGTCTCATGTGCCAACGACAGTTCAAAAGAAAAACTACCTGCAAAAAAGATCTTTTAATATGTGTCTTCATACCCTTTCTCTGAGTGCAAACAGTTCTTTTCTAGTGTGATGGGGACATTTATTGATTTAAATGGATAGTTTGGATTATTTGAAGTGGAGTTGTGTGAGGTACTTGTCCATACTCAGAATCTGTATTATTATGTGGAGGCTAAGCAGTGAACTTATGTTATGCATTTTATGCTGTTGCTCAACAGTCCAGGATTTTTGTTGTTGTGTGTTGTACTTCATGATGTGCCACACATTTTCAATAAGGTCTGGACTGCAGGTAGGCTAGTCATATAGGCAAACTCTTTAATTACAAAACCGGTCTGTTGTGTAACGTGCAGAACAAGGCTTGGCATTGTCTTGCTGAAATAAGCAGGGACATTCCTGAAAAAGACGTCTGGATGGCAGCGTATGTTGCTCCAAAACCTGTATTTACCTTTCAGCGTCAATGGGGCCTTCACAGATGTGCAGGTTGCCCATGCCATGGGCACTAACATACCCTATACCAGCAGCTGTAGACCCAACTCCCATGTCCTTGTTGGTTTGGTTTGGTTGGGTTGGAGACAGAGCGATATTTGGTGGTTTCCCGTTGAAAAAAGGCTCTCTCGCGGCACAGTGAGTGAAAACATTCGAATTATAGGGTGCTGGGACTCCCCGCTGCTTCTCCAAACTGGGGGCATGTCAGCTGCCATCTACTGTAGATAATACACTGACTAGCGATATCTACTATCGATATCCCATTAAGTAAAGTTGTCAAGGTTTGCGTGTGTCAATTAATCTTACGAACAATGCAAAGAATGGACACAAAGATGTATATTCATGGTGTTAATTCTTTTAGACTTTTTTTTAGATTTAGACTTAGATTACGTGTTTCTTGTCTCAGACCAAATGGAGGTTGACTACAAGTGCATTACAGTCGAGACGTGTCAGGTCAGGACAAGCCTCTGTCAGGCCAGATTGGGCTGAGTCTAATCACTGATGGAGTAATTGAAATGACCTTAATCATGAAACAACTGGTTGGGTTTTTATGTCTGTGTGTTTACTTGCATAAGCTATGAAAAAACAACTCCTTTTAAATGTAATTGTAGTGCACTCCTTCTGTCTTTATGTGAATTATGAGTATGTTTGTGTGTGTGTGAGTGTGTGAGTGAGCCATACATTTAGCCACTTTTTGCTTTTCCAACCACGAGGAAACCCAATCCACCTCCGTGCACCACGCGGGAACGTTAAGTATATTTCCCAACGTCAATTCTGGTTAGGTGCACCGTCAACGTCCTGAAACCACAGACCCGCTCCATGCTCCACTGAAATTAAGACACGCCATCTTGGCTGGTGCTTAGCAATTGTATCGGACTCATGTTTGGGGGCAAAGATTAGTTTCTGGATTTGTTTGTGGATTGATGTAAACTGGTTTGGTTCAGTGTTGCCATGATGTGTTTTGGTGGTATTTAAGTGGTACCAGGGGTCTCTTTTGAGTGTGTTTGCGTATGTTCTGGTTTAGCGTCAGTGGAGTGGGTGAAACACATTGCAGTCTGGTCCCATGATCACAGGTGTTTGAGGACTTTGTCCCCTGCTGCTTGTCCCGTCTGAGGCCTTTTGCACTACAGGTGTCTAATAGGAGCTGGCAGAACTGTGCTTTAGTACGTGATTAAGTCTTGACTGCGAGAGGGACCTAATCTAATTCACATACGTCAGAGGAACCAAATGGCCCACTGACCTGCATGTGGAGCAGACCCACACATACACAATCACTCAAACACACACCCTGCTCCTGCTTTTTGGCATACATCACTGCTCACAGACACCTAGGACTTTTTTCTCAGGCAGCAGTTTTGATCACTGATTTATTGTTTCAGTTATTTTTCAAGCAAAAATGTCAAAACATTTGCTGGATGCAGCTTCTTAAACGGCTGCTTTTCTTCATTTATTATAGTAAATGAAGAGTCTTTGGGTTTTTGGCTGTTGGCTGGACAAAACAAAACGAAACAATTTTTGTGACATATTATAGACTAAATGATTTATGGACTAAATGACAAATCGTTAAAATAATCAGAAGATTACTTAATAATGAAAGCAATTAACTCAAACCTCATTAACCACAAAAAATATATTGTTATTGGCCTAGAATTTTCCGTTTGGTGCATTACAGTAGTAATATGCATTCATTAGCATTTTCATACACATATTTTCTCATAATTCTGTTAAAATCAGTGCTACATGTGGATGGAAATCTGAGGAGTGTCTTGCTCAAGGGTCCTTTGAAAAAATCTGTCTCTTAAAGTGACACTGTATATGATGCAGAAAACAAACCTTCATGCTCTAACAACAGAAGACATGGACTTTTACTCACCAACTGAGAAAGCTGTTGGGCAGCGGCTAAGGTGGCAGAAATCTTAGAAAAGGCCTTTCGTTTTTTTTGCACTGCACCACATTCGAGCACCATGTGCAAGCTGCCATCCAGATGTTGTTGAAACAGCTGTTGAAATGACGAGCTGTGGGTCTCACACCCAGACTACAGACAGATTCTTGAAGTTCATTGTTTTTGAGTGGATCTCTCTTGTTGAGGACACAAGTGTGGAGTTTATTGGGTTTGATAAACACTATTTATCTGGTGCTAAGGTCCAGCTTCTATGTGGCCTCTTTGGTACAGGACAGTCTCTCCAACCATTCATCCACCCTGCCCTGCTTATTGCCCTTGTACCATATCCATCTATGCCTGACTAGCAGCCAGTCTCCTAAACAGGCCCTGACAACCAGTGTCTCATTTCATTCCTCACGGACGATGCCCATCGACAGAGAGGACACTCATGCAGGGCATTCTTACACTCAGTAACAAACTCCCTCAGATATTGGCATCTATAATATTCTCTCTCATCGTGTTGTAACCATGTTAGCTAATCCATGAGGTCAGCGTAATAATGGCAGGTTTGCACAAGAGAAGCTGTAGAAGACCTGGACTGAGGAGGAAAGAAGTTTTATTTCTCAGAGACAAAGAGTACAACCCGCCTACCAGAGCGGTGGTACAAGTCGACTTGGCTCAAGTTCAGCAAATCCACTCCATGTTGATGCATGTGCCTCAAACTTATTTCCCTCCTCTCGAAGGATTTCTTTATTTAGATCAGTTTGTGTGGACAAGTGCCCAGCAACACATTCCAAGGCAAAAATGTGCTGTATGTTCGCACGGAGCTATTACAGGAAGTTTATGCGTCTCTGTTTTAGCAGGGTTATGACATGTTGTCCAGCTTTAAGATGCAGTTTCACACCCCTAATTGGCATACGAGAATGCAAACAAGTGAGTTGTTGACATATCTGGATAATATTATGGTGTTGTCTGTTGCTATACATGGCCAGATGGGTCCTGCATAGCAAATCACCAAAACTTGGCTGGGTTTTTTTGGCTTTGCAGTTACAGTGTAAAGGAAATATCAATTAAACTCATTTTATTGGCAGACAGAGAGTGCTACATCAAGTCGAGTTGTGTCCTTCCATTATCCCAAATGTTTCTAACAATGGTCCAATGCAAAGAAATGTGTTATTT
Source organism: Lutjanus campechanus (assembly GCA_027495735.1). Lineage (NCBI taxonomy): Eukaryota > Metazoa > Chordata > Actinopteri > Lutjaniformes > Lutjanidae > Lutjanus > Lutjanus campechanus. The sequence goes on along the minus strand of JAJHUR010085158.1, from coordinate 32,639 downwards.
ATTCAAGGGAACAGTGTGTTTCCTGCTCGCTGTCGAAAGCTAGTTGCTTTTACTTCTGGGAAAACATGGGATATGTAGGATATGTCAGAACCTAAGGAAGGACGTCGGCGAAGGAAGGCATGTCAGATAGCTATGGTGGTTGTTGAAGCGAAGACAGCAACTCCCATGATCCCATGCTACTTCATGATGCCATCAAAGTACATCTTTTGTTGTTGTTTTAAATAAATAATAGTGCAAGACATCAATGTAGCATGATAGGGTAATCTAGTTGAAGAAATCAGCACAAAATGATGAGTTTTTAGGCTACAGTTGGCTACAATATTGAATTGTACAAAGTTGAATTCATAAAGTAATTTGACTTTGAACAGTGCACAAAAAAAATCATGTTTTATGTTTTTTCCATGAAGCATAAGTTCTTGAAAATGCAGGATGCATGAAGGCAAAATGAAATTCTTTTTTCAGTTGTTCATCAAAGACCGAACTATTTTAAGACTTAATAGCAGACTAAATGATGTACTAGACTTGAAGCAGCAGCCCATACAGCAGTTACATTGGAGGCTGGTCTGGTTTGTCGGACCCTGACCTGGGCCAACAGTGGGAAGAAACCGCTAATGAGCCTTAGCTTCTTCCTGAATGGGGCCAGGGACCTCCTGTTAGCCTAGCGTAGTGGCTAAGCCATGTAGCGTTGAGCCTTTATGATTTCCAGATGTTCAAGCTAAACAGCTAGATTGTTTTCTCCCCATCCTTTTGCAAACAGTGGACTGGCAGCGGCTGTAGGGCTAATACATCGGGTGAAGTGTAGTGGAGGAATCAATGAGCCTCATTGTTGAAGCACATGTATTGTTAGAGTCTATATCAGGTTTCTGCATGCTTTTATTAACATTTTTCTCAATTTCATCTCAATGTGAGTCTGTTTTTCAGTTGACCCATTAAGGGAAAAAGGGTTGGAATCTAATCTCATGGAAAAAAGTCGACATGGATTCAAGGCAAATTGTCTCTCAGGGCCTAAATGAAACCAGAACATCCCTTTTACTGTCTTAGTTTGTGAGCGTCCATCTCTGTGCCTGTGTGCATCTGCTTGTCATGGCCGTATTTTGGATGAATGGAAACCCCCAATTCACAGCAAGTTCGCACACAGCAGCTTTGTAAAGCCAGTGTGAAACGTAGAAACAGATGTACGGCATGAATGCATTGATGGTACATCACGTTCCTGTAAGTCTGTTTTTAACTGGACTGCAGGAACACAGCAGCTGAGTGTGTGTGGAGGACCTCCTGGCCGGCTTCCAGGAAGGGTTTTTACTGTGACCGCCACTGAATGGGCTGAAGAGGGACTTACCAGCAAATCTAACATCCTCTCTCAGACATGTAGCAGCCAGAGGAAGATGAGAGATGAAGGATGTAATTTAGGCCAAATCCACCAATGAACTCAGAGTCCCACTTTGGCTTTGCTTAGTTGTGTTTATTCACCTTTTGACCTTTGAAATGACTAGTTTATTACTGAGTTTGCTTAGTCAAATGACAGAAAATCAAGCCAAATTGAAAACATTATCTGGTTCCAGGTTCTCCATGATGATGTATTACTTTTCTCTGTTTTATATCATCCTAAATTGAATACTTTCCCGTTTTTATTGTTGGTCAGACTTGCAAAACTAATGACATTTCCATCAGCCTCAGCTGTACTTTGTGTTTAGTGCTAATTTGCAAATGTTAGCATGCTAAACACACTGAACTAAAGTGGTGAACATGGTAGACGTTACAGCTGCTAAAGCATCAGCATGTTTACATTGTCCTGGTGAACATGTTAACCTGCTTAGATTAGCATGTAGCATAAGCACAGCCTTATGGCTCTTATTTGTTCAGATATAATGATAGTTTTTGCATTGTATCACCGCAACTTTTATAGCCAAGCAAGAGGGTGTTGTATTTTACAAATGCTCCTGACTGAAGTATAAGGCATAGCCTTTTACACTTAAAAATTAAAACATTTATTGTCTTTCCAAATGAAAGAATAATCCAAAATAAATAATACATAATAATACTAGACATAAAAATACTGCGAAGAACAAACAAACATACTTGTTTCACCATCATACTACACTGTAGTGGGTTTCTCATTCACAAGTATCTTCCTACCAGGCCTGTCTGTGTTGTTTTGAAGCGTTGACTGTGCCTACTGCCCCATTGGGACTGTCAAGGGCCCCCCTCACCACGGCAACCCCTGCCATGGAAACCAGCCCCTCAAAGGAATGACCCTTTTGAGCACCAGTGTGTAGACCCTCTGTATAGCTCTACCTCACTGGGTAGTAAGAGGATACAGGCAGGAGCCGAGAGAACAGCATTCACACGTTTTCTGCTCTCTCTTCTTCATGTTCTCTTATTTTCTTTTTGTTTCGACCTGGAACTCCCCCAGTTGGCAGCCAAATTTTGACCACACCGCACCAGAAAGACAAGGAACTGGCAATGGGGAATCCTTCCCTCTTTGTCTGGAACATTTAAAATTTATTTCTCCTCTATTTAATGCCAGCTATTTTTAGCATTCAAGGGACCAACAATGTTGAGTCAATGGCAGAAACAGTGCTTATGTACATGCACAACAGGGTATGTATCCCCAAGGCGTGGACTCATGGAGGTGGAGCAGCCTCAGGTCGCCTCATTAAATCAAAGAGCATAAATCCTGGTAGGAAAGGGAGGTGATAGGTTTATTTCAGAGCATCAACAGATGTTTGTGAATGGCCTCTTGGGAAGGAAAGTGCACTCTTTTTAATGCTGACAATAGCTGGTGATAAACTGGGCCTAAACTCGAGCTCACACAGGCCCAGATTTCCATGTGGGGTGCGTTTGTCTGATTTATGAGTTACATGATCCATCCGTACAAAAGTGGCTGCTATAAATGAACTCTTTTACTTTCGTTCAGTACTTTATAAAGCAGAAAAAGAGTACATTTTAAAGAATAACCATGTCATTGGAGGAAAAAATTGAATAAACTAAACAAGTCTTTTAATAAATTTTTTTTCCATCTAATAATGATTCCAATACCTGAATTTTGTGTATCAGCCAATATTGAACACTTATATTAAATATTATTGAATATTTTTAACAGCTACGATACCAGAAATTAAATAGTCAACACCAATACCAGAGAACTTCCAAGATTCTCGATATCCAATTTGATAACATGTCATAAAACAAAAACAAAACAATTAATGCCATGTACATATTTTAATGACAGATGGCACAGACTGAACTGTAAGGAGTCAGGACAGTAGCTTACTGTTACAAGCTGTGGTTACATTATGTTAGCCAAAAGACAGGAGCCTTTAGTATTTAGCTATTGCAAATGTCATAGAACATGTGGCTGCACAGCAGTGCCAACTGTCACGAACAAAATAAATGGCAAAAAATACTCGTTTTTCCAGGTGTTCACCTCTTTTTGCATTTAACAGCAGACTAGAATACTTGTAGGCATTCATATGATGAGCCCGTCATGTCTGGAGGAATAGCTTCCCTGGTACGTACAGCAGAAAAAAACAGGTACCTTTCCATTTGGCATACAGATGATGTTGGTAAGTAGCAGGGTATTGTTTCGGGGCTCATAAATGATGTGATATCGGATTGTGCATAGACTTGTATACTCATGATACCCGATCTAGCATTTTTGGCTGTATTGGAGGCATTTCTGATACTGGTTTGGAACTGGAGTCCTGTGGGATTCCTGTGAGATGATCAACAAGATCAACAAGAGAGGATGAGACGGGAAACATAATAACAATAGGTCAGTTTTTATATATAAATAATCTAATATGAATATTGTAATAAGGATAGGCACTATTTTATTTTGAACATAATGCCAGTCATTCTTTTTTTTTTTGTTTGTTTACTTTATTCTTTTTTATTTTCTTCTGTCTGCTCTGGTAGCCACCTGACCAGTGCATGACACGTGTGGACTATGTTTTGACAGAAATGGGATGTAATGGTCATTCCTCCAGCATTGGGACGGGACTGTCAGTGGGAATGTGCACATTGTCCACTCCTGTCTCACCCTCTAGTACTCGCCAATACCCGATCCAGCATTTTCAGCTGTGTTGGAGCCTATTTCATGGTGCAGGGCAGCTTATAACACTATATTATACCACTATACTATAGTGTGTGTTTTAGGTCATGATGGCAAAGTGAGTACTCAGCAAATTCCTTGAATAATGAGAAACTTTCTGATGGAAATAGTAATAAAGTTACTCCATAATAATTCATAGTCTTTATTTTAGTCGTGCCATATAACCTGGTATCTATATATGCCAGCTGCAGCCCCAGTTTCCTTGTAAACTTTTATATTCAGTGTTCTTTGTATTGGGTTTATGGATTATGCAGCCAAATCTGTTCGATTTCTTGGACTCTCAGGAGCAGCAAACCTGCCATCTGTGTTTTACCTCTGCATCTAAACTGTTTGACATTTTTAATACAGAAGTCTGGGAGCCGACATTTTACTACTGCAGAGGGAGAAATCCTGCCAAGCTGAGAGTCCATAGATTACAAGACATGATGTTGTAGAATACATCTGCTTTCTACCATTTCCTTTTTGTTTTTCTCTGACATTTACTGTAATAGGCTTACTGTCAGGTAAGAAAACCATGGACTCATTGTTGATACCAGCATGTTTTCTCTGACTGTGTAGCAGGAGTCCAAACATTATGGACATGAACTTCAAAGCTGCGTCACTCGGTATGTGTGATGTTATCTCTGTTGCTGTCTAGAGGAGCATGAGGCCTGATTGCCATCTCTTACTACTGTCTCTGCAGGCTTGTTTCTGTGTTGTTGTTGAGTAAAATCCACAGAAATATGTATAGAAAGACTGCAGCAAAAATAACTGAGGAGCATATTCTGTGGCTGGGTCTGTAATTAGCTGTTTCTCTTGCAAAATCACTACTGTTTAAAGCCACCAGCTTTTCCCGGTTCTTTTGTCTGCACGCTGTGGGCTGCCAATTATTGATTTTGTCGCTCCCTCCTTTTCCTCAGCTCACCTATCCCCTGTGGGGAAGCAGGAGGAGATGGAGACCCCCCATGGATCTGCATGTCCACATTCAGATGCTAATCCCCTACCATCTGCTTTCTACCTCAAATGCCTCCCTGGCCATGCTCGCAACGGGGCAGGGAGGAAAATCCCTGAGCTCCTTGTGCCCTGAGGGTTTGCCAGGCTGATTGCCACCTCTGCACCCTAATCAAGCCCCCCCCCCAATTCTTTTTCACTCCTTGTCTTCGTTCAAACAGGGGTCATCCATAGAGAAGAATCTAAAGGAGTCACCTCCTCTATCCAGGGGCAGTGGACCTTAGCATAATAGACCTCTTTTTCTGCGTGACCCCTCACATCGGCTGGTCAAAGAGGCTTCCGGGCAGATGAGTTAATCACTGCCAGTGCAACGTGATAGGCTGTTGATCAAACGGAGCAGACGTGATTTACACGCAACCTCAGAAAAAGAATTTGGCGCCCACTCTCTTGAGTGGGAACGCTTCTCAGGCTTGTTTTTCTGAGTGGCTGCGCCTCAACTGGTGTGTGTGTGGGATTGTGCTTGGATTTGCAGCTCCGAGATGACATAATAGAGTATATTTTGGCTGCCACCGCTGGAAGTTCCTCTTCTTGCTTTAAGCCTGTATTTAGAATTCAATCCTTTCTTAAATATTATAGATCTAGTTTAGTGTAAAACAACTCCTCTCATGGATGAAACCAAAGTGTTGTACTAGTTCCAAATATATGCAGTAAAATAGCTCTAGATTTGCATTATTCTGCTCACACAGACACCTTGCCAAGGGAACTGAAGGCTTCCTGCAACAAAGGTTGTTACAGCAGTAGGGTTGTTTTTCAGTTTTCATGCTATAACATCATATCATTGCTTATCCACGATATTGAATTCGACTATGCCAGTGTTATTTTTTTTAAGCTTATAACAAGTATAACAATTTGTCAGAGCATAATATTTAGTTAAATTTTAATGGATCCTTCTGTTTTCATCCCTGTAAGCATTATAAAGTATACCATAAAACTGTCATATTTCTCAGACAGTATTGTACCTTGGAAATCTCACACCATTTTTGAGCACAAACATTTTTGAGCACAATTACATCACTGTCCAGCGAGAACTTTGTTTTGCTGGAAACGGGCTAGTTCATACCAAGTGTTGTGCAACCAACCAAATTCTCGGGTAAAAGTTAGCAACCTGTTGGCAACACTCGAAGGTGTGATAAAAAATCTGCTGCCATAGAGAGGGTGAGATGTTATGAATCATACAAATTGGAATAAGGGTGGCTGGGCTGAACAGTTAATAGAAATAAAGGTAAAATGTGTCCCATACCATTATAAATGAAGTATTGTGGTGCTACACAAATGCTTTGGCCTACAAATCCTATTCTTCAGACATAAGGGAGCATGTTTGTTAGGTACAGACAGCAGCAAAGCTCAAATAATCATTTTTCTATTTTTTTTTTCCACTGACAATGAAAGTCAGAACTTTGCATTCCCACTAAAATCGTGACTTGTGGCAGTCAAAATAATCACGGTATGATTATATTTTTGCATATGGTTCAGCTCTACATTTTTGGACAGTCTCTCGACAAATTGATTCATGACATCGTACTTGTTTTACACATGAGAAATGATTGGAAATAATTATTCAAAGCGGAGGCTGGACCCCTGACAAGATAGAAAATATATCAGGGACCCTCATGTCATGTGGTTGATGCATACTTGACTGGTGGGAGGAAGATTTACATAGTGAAGTGGAAACATGAAAGTATATGAAATCTTCCTCACATACTGGATTAGAATGTAATCTGTGAACTAACTATCAATCAGTCTATAACTTTGGATTTACATCATTACACTAAAAATATTAACTCTCCTCAAGTGCAGTGTACAGTAAGACAACCAAAAATGACAGATCATCAGCTCGAGCCCCAAATAATGATTTAAAGTGTTTTATATCTGCAATGAAAACATTACTGGCCTGATAATAAGTGTGACAAATACCCTGAAAAGTTTCCCACAACAGATCAGATGAAAACTCAACAGGAAAGTAAACGCTGACGCAGAGTCCCCCTCTCCCACCATCCGTTTATCTCCCATTCTTTCACCACTAATTCAGCACAGCTCTGATTCAAACCAGGAGACACGGAATGCATTTTATCGGCAGTAGCTCGTATGTTCTCAAGCCCAGCTATTTCCTGCACTGGGCGGCATCCCGTCAACAGACATGTGAACCAGTTGTGATCTAAACCACAAAGGCACGGAGCTGCAGATTCAAGGCGCTTTAATCTACATCCACATCTGAGTAATGAAAACACAAAGCTCCGTCTGGTCGAGCCTGCCCTGCATCATTCTGTCTACATGTGACTGTGTCTACATGCGGCTCTATGTTTTTGTGGGTGTGTTTACATATGTGTGTGTGTTTCCTTGCGTAAAGCCAAAGTGACACTCAGTCAGTTGCATTCTCGTCGATGTCACTCTGCTGCAGAGCTGATGGATGCATCGTGAATGCTGATGCTGCACTGACACCAGCACTGCTTGGTGTCCCTTTCTGACAGATGAACTTACCTGCGTCGTGGTTCACTTCGTCTTTTTGGCACTGTCACTCGGGCTGTGTCATCACTTTGAGCGGGCATGAATAAAAAATGAATCCTGACACCGGGAATTCAGACTTCAGCTCAATTTGGGGCAAAAGATTGTGTTTCAAGCTCTGAACTTGATTTCCTCTTCCCTTCATTCTTTATTTTGATTTTATTTGACCTTTTCCAGCTGTGGTTTAGCTCAGCCAGTTTACAGGCACTTAGTGCTTTATTGATTGGTCAGTTAACAATCATGATATGCAATTATGCTTTGAAGTCATTTATCAGGCTAAAATGCCAACCATTTGCCAGTTTCAGCTTCTCAAATGTGGGATTTGAGAAACTCAAAGTTCAATATTTTTTCATTATTTTACTACAATTTTATGCCTTATCAGTAGCGACAGACGTGGCCAGGGGCATTATATTTTCCCACCCAATAGTTGCTGAGGTATTTCAATCTGGACCAAAGTGATGGAACAACCAACATACCAGCATACCGACATCCCGAAAGTCATGTCACTAAAAAGTGCTCGGTGCTGTTCTACATGCACCTTTGTGCCGACAGACATCCTCAAATCTTCAAGTGTTTCAATCGCAGCTGTTGGTTGTAAATAGTCTTATCTAGATGCCAAAAATGAAGGCAGTGGCGGAATCTGTAGAGCAGCGTTTCAAATGTAGCTTTGGCACACTTGTGGTGCCAAATGAGTCGGTGAGGATTGTGAAATCTAGACCTTGCGTGGTTTTGTGTGTGACTCTAGCAAATATCACGTCTTCATTTATATAACTGGGTTTCACGTCAGTTGATCACACACATTATCCACATTCCAGTGCCTTACTAAGTCAGAACTCAGACACCGGATGCATGCGGGTGAAAAAGACGAAACAGCATCACTTTTAAAAGTGTTTAATACCACTTGTGACTGCATAGATTACCAACCTTTTTATTTCCCACTACATCGCCTCTCTGCCAATAAAGTGCTCCGCCATCTCAATCCTTGGGTCTCACTTCTTCATTTAACTTTGCTTCCCAAAGGAGCGGTAGCCATAGTGACTCATCTCAGTGTCATGGAAACAAAGCGCTATCAGTGCACCAATAACAGCAGCCTCCAGAGCCCCACAGAAACCTGTAGCCCACACAGTGTCACCAACTGTGCAGTAAAATATTAAACCATCACCGCACACCCTCATTAGGCATTATCTTAATCAATTTCAATGTCATTTTATTGGGCGTAATGGCATATATGACTTTATGGAAGCAACAGAAACAATCAGACATGTCCTCAGCTGCATTTGGCTCCAAGAATGTAAATGTCAAGTAAGTTAATGAAGAGTGACCTCACTCTGGAGTCCCTAAAGTGCAGGCAGTCATTATCGCTTCACCACAGCGAACCCTGTCAGTGCATTATACCTGCTCCTCTACTGTTTTCTCTTAATAACATCAGCTTCATTCTTCACTCCATCCTCCTTTTGTTAATGGAAGCTGGCATGAGATTCCCAGGCAACGGACCCCTCCCCTCATCCGCCTTAAAGGCCCGCTCACATTATTGCCTCCTCCCCACTCCCCCCACCCCACATACCATCCATGCTCGCCTCCTACTCTTACCACAATATTGCTGTATCACTTACACTAATAGCCTGCACTTTGAGTACCTCAAGGTGAAAAGCACTGCAGAGGAAGGAAGAGGAAGTATTGCACATTAGATGATCGGCCGTGTTTGCTGTTACAGTGCAGTTTAAAAGCAGTCTGTTTGAGTTGATTGAATAGTTACGTTGTGTGTGCTACATTATCACTCATCCAGAGAGGCTGTCAGCTGGAGTGGCCTCTTTTGCACTTGATGCTTTTTATTCCACGCCAGCTTTGTTGTGGTTCCTTTTTAAATGACCATATCAGTGTTTTAGCATCTTTTAGTTTAACTACAAACTTTGTGTACTTGGCATTTTTGATAAAGATTTTTAAATGATTCCAAGCAGCCATTGTTTTCTATTTATTTGGACCTCTACTCTTAGAGTCCAATTGGAATTTGAATTCCCCTCACTTTTTGTAGGCTTTTTTTATGTACTGTGGAAACAGTTGCATAGGCATCAAGTCTCTAGGTGGACATGTGAGAGCTGGTGTTGCTACGTAACAAACTGCCAAGTTCTGTGGTGTGCTATTCACTCTATAGCCCTGTATCTAACAAATCACAATGTCTGTTTACAATAACTTCTCATTAGAAAATGTACATGCCATTCAGTGGCAGCATGTTGAATACTTTTTTCATTGTCATTTCAAAATGTGTACATCTCATTCATCTAAAATCTTTCATCTTTTGTTAGGTTAGCTTTTTTCAATAGGCATAGCTTTTTTCAATATCAAGAGCATGTATAGGTACAGTTGACATTTCTTAAAACTAAAAGCAGGTGAGAAGAGGTGTGTGAAATGACTTATAATGTAATTTCCTTATGATATTTCTTTGCTCCTGGTCCTTTGTGACCAAGTATCTGCTTATACGGAGTTGAATTCAATATTATTTTTACTAATCTATACTTTAATGCTTTTCTAATACAGCTGTCCAGTGCGTACTTTGCAACAGCAAGCCTTAAAATCAGAAAAGCAATTGAAATACTCCACTCAACTTGTTCAATATTACTAAAAAGATGCAAAACAATCATGAGTGAATGAGTGGAAATCAGTAGCTGCTTGGAATGATGGAAAAAAAATACACCCATAACTCAGTATTTTAAAAAAAACTGTCTGATCCTTTCTAGTAGCAGCTGACAGATTTGTTTTCAATTTAAAAAAAGAAATCACAACATAACACATTGTTATTCATTTATCATGAGGGTGTTGCTTGCAGTTTTTCCCCACTCTGAGCAGCCAGAAATCAACATCATCTCTATTCCTGAGCTTCCAACCATGACTCATTCTTTTTTTGGGGGCGATGGGAGGAGGGAAAAAAAAGAAGTGCTGGCTTGCTTGTTTTGGATGCTTTACTGACAGGGCGGTTTCCCCATGCCTTTCCTGAATGACAGAGTTGCCCCACAAGACTTGACAGCTGTTGACTCCAACTCGCGGATGTGTTTGTCCGCGTTTGTTTGTCATTTATTGGTGTTTACACTTGGCAGCATCGAGCTGCATGTCTGCACGCCGGCCAGTGACCCGCCAGCTCAGGATGTGGGCCTCTGCTGACGTCTTTTTGTCATGCTGCATTTGTCCCCAAGTGGTATTTTGTATATGTGAGTGTTCATTTACTATATTTGAATGCACACTGTATCTATGCTTGGATATGGCTAAGTGTGTGGGTGTGTGTGCTGATGGTGACATCCTCCGCCGCTGCAGTAAAAGTCCTGCAGCTGGCCCCCACTCCTCCCCTGCCTCTGTCTCTGATGACTTCCAGAAACTTCCGCTCTTCACTCAGTCTCAGTGACACGTGTGTCCTCTCTCCTCCAAGCCTGAACGCCACGGAGTAATGCTACAGTTTATACGCTGCTTTCTCGCACTCCTCTCTGGGGAAACACTCCAACATCTGGACTGAAATATTCTGAAATTAACCAAAAGCCTCACTAATAGTCTGGTGTCATCTGTACTGCTGTTTCCAAGAGTACAAGATTGTGAATCATTGTATTAATTATCAGTGTTTTTTTTTAATGTTTTCCTCACATAAAGCCCTGACACTGCCTCTTGTGCTGGAAATGATTTCGTATTTTGCTTGTCAAAGCTTCCATTTTAATAGAGTCAATTAAATTCCGCCCACACCAGGGGGAAAACGGTTAATCACATCGCATCCATTGACTTTGCATGGCGTGAAGGTGCCTTCGTGTCACTTTCCGTCTGTTAACAAACATCAGAAAAATGCCTTAAAGCTGCTGTGTGGTGAGAAGAACTACCAACAGGGTGAAGATCTTAGAACTCATTTTTTCAACTCCTAACTCTTGTTTTTAAAGCTGCTGAACTGAAAAAGTGAGCTTTTAAGAAGGAAAAAGTGGATAGAGACAGCAAGAAGAATGAGAAAACTGTGGGATCCTGAAACTTAGTGTTCCTACGTGTGCAGCAATTATTTTTTCAGCTGCTTAAATTGGAACCTCAGTCAAATTTTATTTAGCTAATTCACAGGCTTTTTTTTTTGCTAACACCATCGCTCTCCTCATTCATTTTCTAACTTGTTGACCACCGCTGTGTGCTCACTTTTCTCTCTGAAACAAATGGACACAAACCAAAGGAAGCTTCCTGATATCTCTACTTTGTAGCATATCTCTGTGTCAACTTTTCCGCTGGACGCTGCTGCATTTTGTATGCAGCCCCTCCGCCTACGACCCCCATTCAACATGAAAGAGACGCCCATAGACCAACAATATTGAGTTTGCTAATGGGGCTGCAACTATCAATTATTTTCATTCGTTGATTAGTCTGATGATTATTTTCTCGATTAATCGATCAGTTGTTTTTTTTGCCAGAAAAAGGGGGAAATGTCAGTCAGGTTTTCAAAGCCCAAAGTGACGTCCTCAAATGCCTTGTTTTGTCCACAAGCCTTAGATATTCAGTTTATTGTCATAGAGGAGGGAAGAAACCAGAAAATGTAATGACTCAACTCAAACTGATTGATCAATTATTAAAATACTTAATGATTTATTTAATAGTTGATTTATAATTGATTCATTGTTGCAGCACCATTTGTTAAAGTACTTTTTCCTCTCTGGTAGACATAGGGTGCTAACATAATCCTTTGACATCTGTTACTATGTCAGCCTCTGACACCTTGCGATCATTCTCTGTGTCAGACAGAATATGTTTCATGTGTTTGGCAAAACTCAAGAATAGGTTAGACAAAGATTAGTTACAGCAAATGGTTAAGGAATGGAAAATATGGTTATGGTTAGGCAACCAAAACACCTGCTTATAGTTAGAGGAAGATTACATCAATTTGAACCAATTCTGGGGACTTTTTATATTTTAAATTTACAAAAACAAAAAACAAATCTAAATCTGTAATGGCTAAAAGTTCTTTCACAGCAGTAAGAGAGATCTTCCTCCCCAACTCACTTCTCCACTCCCCCTCCTTTGCATTTATTTAAACGGTGAAGTACTCACTTCCTCTTCCAGTATCTAATATCCACCTTTCTCTGCTCGGACAGTTTTCATTAAAGCTGATCTCTGGCTGGAGCTTCATGTCTCTAAACCCCAGCGTCTGACCACTGGTGCCCAGATCTCAGTGCTCCCTGTGTAGGTGCTAATTTAGAGCAGATGGCATGTGGACGCTGAGGCTCAGAACTCCCATCAACAGGAAATGGCTTAAAAACAGGGACATCACTGCTACAAATTACAGCCGTTTACCTTTCCTTGCTGGTTACCTGCCCTTTCAGTGATTGACATTATAAGACACTCAAATATCAAACAACAAGAGAACGCAGTAATGGGATTCATGTATTATTGTTCCAGCCCTTTTTATCCATCATTTCATTCTCATTTTAATTTGGCTCTCTGTTTCTGTGCACTCTGTGTAGGTGTGAGTGAATCATCTCTGACCTTTGGAGTCTCTCTCCTACTTGATGAATTATTTGTTTGCTTTGCTGCAGACAGACACCCTGCAGGTGCAGATAAGATCATACAATACAATAGAGGAGCAAGACGGCTTCTAAATTAGATGAAGAGCACCCGAGGCCGAGGTTGTTCAGCAGGGGCTTTCAGTTTGTAAGGAGGGCAAAGATACTGCGTGAGCTGAAAGGAACAGGTGCATGCCGGTGGCAGTGACGCAGCTCGTGGAAGCAATTTGCATCAAGAATCGGATTCATAACTCAGTCCCAACTGAGCAACAGGACGTTTTTTACACATTTTTATATCCAACGTGACTTGCACATATTACCATCTCAGCAAAAAATTGTCCATAAATCAGCTTGGAAGAGAAAAAATACACTCCTTGTAACACCAGAACTCGCCTGAGAATCTGCACATTTTTAAGTTTTCTTCAGAATCAAAGTAATCCAGTGGTATTTATCTGTAAATGGCTAATAGATCATTTTGTATCCTTTTAATGGTGCCAAATTGACAAAAAGTAAACAAAACCTAGTGCTGTCACTCAGTTATTTAGCTTTAGGTTGAATTTCAGCCTGTGGTTGGTGATTAATCTAATAGTTGACAACTAATTAATTAATTATTGCAGCTCTTTCATGTGCAAACAAAAAAAAGTGATATGTGTGTGACTTTGAAAACCCCTGTTCTACTGTGACAATATCTAATTTTGATCATCAATGAATTGATTGTCATTTATCAAGGAAAACTGGGAAACATTTACTGGTCCAGGCTCTTTAAATGTTAGCATTTACCACTTATACTTGGGTGCTCTGGGCAGATAAAACAAGCAATTTGAAGACAAGACGCCTTCACCTCTGGGAATTTTTTAAAAACTATTTTCTTGCATTTTATATGCAAATTTTTAAACTGATTTTTGCTTGAAAATGACTAAAATGATTGATTATTAAAATAGTTGTCAACTTATTTTCTCCTGATTGACTAACCAATTAATCTAATGGTTGCAGCTCTACTATATTCTTACATTTAATATGCCTTTGATTAATTGATCAATAAAAAAACAAAAAAACTGTGGGCTGCAGCCTTTCTGTGCTGCTTTTTCTACCCAGTGAGGTTTTACAGGGGGAACAGAGAGGGCAGTGTTCCCTGTGAGTAAGGAGCATGTTGTGATTTTTCCATGCAGTAATATGGGATCATGTACGGTAGCCTGTGTTTGAGTTCAGCCCAGGGTGTAGAGACGACTTCAAAGCCCACGGCTACACCCTGTGGTTAGTGTAAAGCCAGGCACACGCGAGCTGCAGCACTCACACACACATACACACACACACAACATGGGCACACAGTTGATATATACCACATATATACAGTCTGTATTGTAAGGCAGGCACACGCCCTCAGACAGGCGCAAATTTATTTAAGTCCATAAAAACAGTTGACTGCCTTATTCTCACCCCTGAATTCCCCCACAGTTGTAGCATCAGTCCCCTCCACCCGCTGTAAAACACACATACACACACACACACAGTCTCTCCACTTCCTGCCTATTTCTTTCTCCTCAAATCACGTCTCTGTTTTAAACGGGCCTCTTGGAGGCATATTTCACATTTGAGGAATTTCCTGTGTTCTGCTTATATCAGAGAGGAATGACAGTCCAAGAGTAGCACACACACACACAGGCCATCTTTAGCCTGTCAGTGTGGGAGGATGTGTGTGCGTGTGTGTGTGTGTGTGTGTGCCTCCACGTTGTGTACATGCGTATGAATGTGGATGATGAGACAATACGCCGCCCTCAGAGGCCATCTTGGTGGGTGGTAGAAAGGAAGGAGGGATTGCTTTCCATCGATCAAAGTTAATATTTTATCCACACTGTAAAAAATTATACAGGAATTTAGTGGAATCAAGTAATCTTCTCCTATTAACTTATTTGAGAGAGCTTAAAATTATTGAGTTCTTTAAACAATGCAATAAAAGGGCTGGACAAAAATTCTCAGTTACTTATACTTAAATATTTGAGTCGGCTTAATCAATAATTTTAACGTAACAGGCCTTTTATAGTGCATTACAAGAGATTGGAGGTGGCACCTGGCCAGGCAGTATGCGGTAACCTTTTCATGTGAAAACAAATAGTTTATATTTACAGTGCAGTGGTGGTCCAGCTGTAGTTTTAGAAGGGTAGTACTGGGCATCCCCATGTTGCTGGTTTTGTTTTCAGTTCTGTTATGAATGGCAGGCTGGTCATTGAGATGGTGTGGCGCTGTCTCTTGGCAAAATGAGCAGTCTGTTATTTGCTCTTGGCAGTTGCAAACAAGGAAAGCTGCACTTTCACAAACCACTTAGGTTTTTTATGCACTGAGGAGCTTTTCACAGGGCTTGAAGCTCAAGCGGCCGGGCTGTCGCTGGGTAATTGTGTAAAAATCATCAAGTAAACTGTTGGGTTGAGTTCATCTGTTGTGTTACTCTATTAGGACTGTAAATAAATAATCTACTCGCCCTCTTTCTGGAGGGTAATTTTTTATATAAAGAGATGTTCTGCTGTTTATCGTCAGGAGATTAAAAAGATAAAAATCATGCCTGCACCCAATTCATTAAAGCGCCATTAAGGGCAGAATGTGGAGAGTCTTTTCAGGAAAAAGATAATGGAGAACAGGAAGCGACCCATTTTACATCAGCAGCAGCTGTTTGTTAGGAATAAATAAGATGATGACCACATTGCAGCAAAGATGGTGACAAATTATACTCCATACTCTATCCATCCTAGCTTTTCATATTTGTAAAAAAAAAGAGTAAAGGCGTTCAATAGCTTGTGAACTAACTAATCTTTAACACCGAATCCTTGAGCTGAACTGAGTCTAGTGTGTCTGATAGAATCAGTACCTTTTAGCATCGGAGTTTCAGCCATGATGAATGGTATAAACAGTGCTTATGTAGGCCTACTTTTGTGCTCAACTCAAGTAAACACTTTGAACCAGCTACTTGCCTGAATCCAGAAATGAGCAGAGAGACATATTGCACACTGATCTAACAGTGTTGTGGTCAGTGGTGTGATTGTTCCCCAACCTTTTTGAATTGTGACCATTTAAAAATGAAGTGGGTCTTTATATATGACCCTCCATCACAGTTTACACACTCAGCCTGTGATCATATCAACCAACAGGTGATTTTTACTTCTAAGATTGTGTCATATGGGAGGATTTTAAGAGGCCTGCAGAGGTGAAACTATCCAGAATTTCACAAGAGAAGAACAACATTTTAGGGGAAAAAAAGCATTTTACTATCTCTTTAATTATCTTGTAACCCTCAGATTTTCACTGGGATTGCTATGCAGAATCCTGTAATCTGGCTGGGAACCGCTGGTTTATTGTAATTAATGAGGTTGAAAAGGTTGGTGTGGTATTATTACTTTGTTTTTCAATTACAGTTGGCCTATTTTTCCATTGTTTTGCAATTCAAAGTATATAATTGCATTTTCCTGTAAAAAAACAAACAAAAACCAAAACAACAAAAAACAGGTCACAGATAACTGTATTGTTAGATATTAATTTATTTTTCATAGTTGAATTTGAATAACTGTTAAATGTAAGTCAGCAGTTCAGTTTCTTTCAGCCATCCGCCAAACCTTTTAGAAAGATATAGGTATACATTAGGGTGTTGTGTATTTTCCTTAATCAATAGTTGAAAATGCTAACACTCAATTAATCATTAATTATTAATAAGATACAAAATGCAAGCACAATTACTGCCATTTCTAAACTCTATAATTATCGATGAATACATTTTTAATTGATTAAATTCTTAATAGTGAATAATCAATAAATCATTAAAGAAAATTACAGTACTGTACCTATTTTTCCATAGCCCTGCATAATTTTAACAGTGTATATGAAAGTAAACTACTGTGAAATTTCAAAAATAGTTTACAGTTAATGACCAAAAATCTTTTAATTGAACTGAACAAAATGATTAAAATCAACAGTCATTTGTTATCTCCATTTCTCCTTGAGATATCTCTTCCTGAATAAATAAAGGGTCTCAAAGCTGCGAGGGGCTGCAATAAACAGACAGAATAGTTGTCAGCTCATGGGGGGGAAAAATAGGATGGAGAGATCAATTTGTTGACACGTTTCCTTTTGAGTTTCTGATGACTTGTTTTGTCGCTCGCGGTGTGAACCTGGTGTTTGTGATTGTGTCAGGTGGAGCAGGAGCATGTGCACAAGGTGCAGGACTTAGCCTTCAGTGTGAGTCAAGTTAATGTGTCTACATGCAGCGGGCTGTGAGGGGAGAGGATGAGGGGAGAGGATCAACTGACCACTCTGCACAGACTCACCTTTGACCTCTAAGCCCTCAAACAACTTGTGATCAAAGAACAAAAGTAAAAGCCTTTGACAGCATGAAAACCCTTTGTTATTGCGCAAATTGAAAGCTGTGGAAAAAATTAAATGTTGAACAAGGCAATTTTTGAACCAGTGGATCAAATTATCTCATAAAGAGGAAATTACTTCATCTAATAATCATAAATAACCGTCAGTGACGAAGTTACATGAATGATATATGACTGACCTGGCTGACTCAGCCTGCTGCAGACGGGTGGCTGCTAACCTTTGGGCAGACAGCCGGATCAGCAGAGGATTTGGGTAATTAGATTTCCATGGTCTTAAATCTAATTTACAATTTGTTTAAAGAAAACAACAAAACAAGCAGATGCCACTGTATTTTCGAGCATTCCAAGCCAAAAGGAGCAGTTGTTGTGAGAGTTGGATGTTGGCCTGGTGCTGGAAAAAGATTGCTCTTGTGATGTTGCTGCTCCAGTGGTGATCCAATCCTCAGCCAGAACCGTGCATCTGCCAGTAAGAGTGATTATTAAGTCCATGTCTGGGTGAAAGTATTAACATGCCGCTGACTGTATGGCTTACAGTTGTAGTTTTCAGGAGAGATTTTTAGAAATATTAATTCAAGAAACAAAACTATTAAACACATTTCAATTGTACCCCTTTAATTCATTATTTATTCTCCTGATCAATCGTTTGACCTAGAAAATGTCCTAAAATGGTGTAAATTGTAATTTTCCAAAGCCCAAGAAGGTGCCTTAAACTCACTTGTTTTTTTTTTTCCAATTAACAGTCTAAACCCAGAGATATTGAATTTACATCATCACATTTAAAGTTGTGGTAGACAGTTTATTTTTGGTGTCTTGCCATATAAATTCCATAATTACCTATAAGCTTAATGTGGTCTGGGAGATAGCTGGACTTCTCCTCCTCTTGGCTCTGTTGTCAGCCAATCTAGCCATGACAGAAGGCTTAAGCTAATCACAGCTTGGTAAGTTGGTAATTGATTGTTGACTCTCATTTTCAAAATGTAAATATTTGACGACCGGGTAAGGAGATTCAACAATCAGCTATCTTTTTAGACAACTTACTTCATGCTAACTGCCCCTTTTCGAAACTGGAAATAGCAAAGGTTTGGCATTGTTAGCCAGGCTAGTGGTCTGGCCTCATGGATGGAGTTGGAAGGTCCACTTATTTGGTCCAGACTCGATGGATTGTCATTACATTTAGTACAGATATTCATGGTGCAAAGAGCATGAATCCTTCTGACTTTGTTGATCTCCTGCCTTTTGCTTTTATGCAACCGTAAGATTGAAATTTGTGGTTTTGAGTGAAATGTTTCATCAACTATTGGATTGACTGCAGTGAAATTTGGTATGAACATTTATTTCCCCTCCTAAGGATGAATTATCATAAGTTTTGGTAATTCCGGGTCAGAGTTTCATGTTGTCCAGTGCTATGATTTATGACCACATGCCTGCAAAACTAATGATGTTCCCTCCTTTACTTTGTGCTTATTGGCAAATGTTAGCATGCTAACATGCTGAACTAAGATGGTGAACATGATGCATTATTTTATCAGCGTGTTTGCGCTGTTACTGCAAGAGCATGTTGCATGGAAGCCTCACAGAGCTGCTAGCATGACTTTGGCCTCTAAATCTTCTTGATTGATAAATGACTTTGCTGATTAATCAATCTCATTATCTAAATTGTTGTTGATTCATTCTGTGTCAGTCAACTAATCAGTTTATCAGTTTATTAGGATCACCATTACGTAACGCCATGACATCAGCTAGTCTCCTACATTTTAAGCTGTTATAATCCACATGACTCATTCAAAACATTACAATACTTAAACTACTCCTAAAATACACTTTTTACAGTTTAAAATTGTTCTGAATTCAATAAACTGTTGAGAGATGTGCTCTGATGATCATTCTTAACATTTAGATTTGTGTGTTTATTCCCCTTTGTCTCAGCTTTCCTCAGCCTCCTCGCCTTATTGTCCCAAAGCAATAACCGTAATCTTTAATCAATATGTGCATTCATATCAGCAGCTCTCTGCTCTCTCGTAAACCACAGCAGTTCGAGCTGGCACACTAAAACAGAGCTGGAATTACAGCTTTAATGCCACTTGTGTTTGATGACGCAGAAACGCTGTTGTGCTCTCAACCACCTGCAATAAATTTGCCTGCTCACTGAAACGCAGCTTGTGCTAATGCTGCGTTTTTGAAAAAGCTCGAGTCATGCTTGCATAGGCGGTCCGATGAGTTAACAGCATGGAGGACAGCTTTTTGGATATGATGATACACGAGCAAGTCTGGGATTCAAAGGCTAAATGATTTCAAGTGTTAGTCAGCAGCAGTTTGTTTTCTCGAAGAAGCAGATGATGCTTCATTTGTTCTTCTTCACGCTGCGGAAGAATAAACACATCATGCAGCCTTCTTATTGGCATCTTATTGCATGGTTTTGGGGCTACTGAACTTGGAGTAAAACATAAATGTAAGACGTTCTGTTTTGTCGATTTGACAAGTTGTCTCGCTCAAACGTCAAACAGGAGAGCTCCAGACTTAGAAATTTTCTGTCCAGCTATGAAATCTCCCGTCCAAATCTGGATGAAGATTACACACAAGCCTACGATGATCCATTCGGCTAATCCTGATCATAGTGAGTTGGCGTTGT
This sequence comes from Lutjanus campechanus, assembly GCA_027495735.1. Taxonomy (NCBI): domain Eukaryota; kingdom Metazoa; phylum Chordata; class Actinopteri; order Lutjaniformes; family Lutjanidae; genus Lutjanus; species Lutjanus campechanus. Next base: position 12,536 of record JAJHUR010085158.1, on the reverse strand, counting down.
CCCAGTCTCACTGGGGGAGCAGGCAACAACCGGCTCTAGTGATCAACACCACACCCCCACTTCCAACACGCCAATGAGATTGACCTACCTCTTAATTTGGGATTAGACATAAGGTTTTATTGTGGGCCATGATAATACATCCTGTGATATCTACATGCAGCTATCTGATTAAAGAAAGTGATTAAATCTGTCACTCCAGTTCAGTTAAATTGAATTTTACTTCTGTATCATGAAAATTAGCTTCATAGCACTAAACTGTATGTCAAAAATATTGACAGATATTGACAAATCTCTGAATAAAAATATTTCTTAAAGTAAGCAGTGAGACACTGATTAAGTCATGTTCGAGAAATATTTAATAATGATCCCATCGTTCCATCTGAGGTGCTTCCATTACTCTTAATATGTCTTAATATGTTAAATAATCTCAAAACACAGTGAACTCTTGTACTTCAGCGTGGCCTGTTTATCATCACCTCTTTAGCAAGTTTATGAACTGTCCATATGTCCTGCTCAAACACAGGATAAACAGAATGTGTAATCTGGTGGCGGCGAGTTCAGCCTGCTGCTGTGTCTGTTGACAGTTCGGTAGATTGGCGTTAGCGCGACTAGCATTTGCTTTCTGGCGGCGGAGGCTGAGGGCAGATTAAATGTTATGTGTCTATGCTAGCTGGCTCTGACGCTCCGGTCCAGGCCGCGCTCTCTAATCAGTGCTGGCAAACGGCCTCCCTAAAGGCGGCTGGCGTTGACAGGGCTGTCTGCGCCTCTCCAAGCTCCGAGTCTCTCTCCGTTCCATGCCACCCAGCCTTTGCTTTTTTTCTCCTACCTCTTTATCTCTTATCTCCCATGTCTTTGCTTTTACTCAAAAAAACCAAACTCCCAACAGCAAGGCCATGCCTCCTGGTTCATCATGAGCATCGAATCCCCTCGACAAACGTGAAAATTTAAAATTATCTCATAATTCAATTTGACGGCAGGATTATTTCCCCTCTGCCATGTTAAATGTCTCATTTGCTTTCCTTAAACCTGATCCAGTCCCTGATGCTGACAGGTTGATTACAGTCTTACACTGATGGCTCTTTCCACCCCCCTGAAACAGGACAAGCTAATGATGGGACTGGGAGAGGATGTGATGTGGGGTGGAGGCAGCAGCCTTCTCTTCCTCTAATTTTTTAAGTGGTTTTGGGAACCGTATGACTGTGTCCTTTATGATTCAGCCTCACACCAACCTCAGTGGCCTGCGTGAGGTTTGGCGATCATGTTAGGGAGTGTCTTTTGAAATCAGTCTGGTCATACTGGTTTGTTTTAGTGGGTTAATTTATCTCCATTAGGTCCAGAAGTCTATGTTAATACAATGCTAAAATGCCGAATACTGTCACACCGGTTATACGAGTACAATCGTGTGGAAAATTCACTGGGAACTGGGAAGCTCCATTTAAAAAAAGAAACACAGTAAGTTAAGTAACAAAAATAAAGTTCAGTAATAGCACAGAATGATAATAACAAGACATAATATACAGTAATGGGGTAAAAGGTGCATTTATAAAATAAAATATAAAGTAATGAAATAAAAAAAGAATAAGAAAATAAGAAAAATAACTACAGTAGTCAAAGGTTAGAACATTTTTAAAATAAAAGAACCTAAAATTAGCAAAAATTCAGAAAAAGAGCCTAAAATTAACCCAAAGAACATAAAACTAACCTTGATAGAACCTCACTCTAACCTAAAGGGTACAGAGCTTCCATCCGCGGCATCTTGCTAAACACGTATCACATTAGATCATGGAAGTCTTCTTTTATGTGAGAATTCATATATTTATTTTACTATTAAGACGTGTTCCATACTTTTAGCATGCATGTAATTGTCAGCAAACAGTAAAAAAAAAAAACAACAGAATACAGCTGCAAAGATAACACTGGGATATCAGTTAGTTGTCATGGCAACAATGTTTGCATGGTTACAGTTGTAACACATCCACATACAGAGCAAAACAAGCACCTGGCAAATCTACAGTAAGTCCAGTATTCCCCTTCATTTTAGATCTGTTTCACTTTCCACCGACTTCTGAGAAAAACATCTAATTCTTAAGCTGCTAACTGCTCCACTTTGTTCTCTAGGTAACAGCTTACTTTGTCCATCTGCTGCTCAGTGCTGGTCAAGTAGCAAACAGTGGGTTTTTACAGCTTTTTGCTCAAACAAACACTATGTGAGTGGTAAGAGTGAACCAAAACAGCTAAGTTGTGGGCCGAACAATCATAACAGTGAGCGAATGCTTATACACACAAGTAGTCCATTTGTGATGCTATGTTAATATCCAGCGTTGATTACAGCCACTATAAAGGTGCAATTTGTACAATATGGCCAGGATTAATCATTATTGGCGGTTAGTCTGTGTAGCTAACGTTAGCAGTTGGTCTGTGTACCTAACATTAGTGGTTGATCTGTGTTGCCATAGTTATTTGTTGGTCTGTGTAGCTAACATTAGTGGTTGATCTCTCTTGAAAATGTTGCCAGTTCTGTGTAGCTTTCAGTTGCTCTGTGTAGCTAATGTTAGCAGTTGGTCTGTTTAGCTAACATTAGCATTTGGTCTGTGAAGCTAACATTTGCAATTGGTCAGTGTACCTTGTGTTAGTGGTTGGTCTGTCTAGCTAGCATTAGTGGTTGGTCTTACCTGTAAATGTTAGATGTCATTGGTGAAATTTCCACCCAGTAAAATAATTTTTTCAAGACATAATGAATGGGTTGTAATGTGCGTGCACTCCACATGGTAGTATATCCTTCTTTATTTTAAAACATTTTAAAATTGTAATCTGCTAATAATCCCCATTTTTTACAAATCTTTGTATAACTGTAATGGAATACAGTCACCTAATTAAGTAATCCTGTTACATGTATTGTTACTCCACAAGCTTGGTGATAATGCTGTCAATATATGTATTACATCTGACTTGAAAAAAAACAAAACTAACCTATAATTTACTTTAAAATTTACTGTGTATGTCAGTTTATCCAGCTGTCCAAATCTGCACTCATTCATTCTTTTGGCTCATCTACTCAGCTCATAATTTCTGTATTTATTCACAACTTTGACATCTGTAGTACTGCTGGTGATGGATAGCTGAAGACTGGGGCCATTGTGAGCCTCTGCACTATAAATATATTTCATTTCATGTGGTTTGAGGTTTGAGTAATGAGCAGAGAATTAGGCTTTCAGCAGTCAGCGCTCAGTGCTACTGAGTTGTATGCTTGTGCTCTGCTCGTCTGGCCTCTGCAGTCTCTCCTCTCGTCTCTCACTCAGACCCTCTTTTCCCCTTCATTCCCCCTCTCTGCCTTTGTTTCAGTGCTGCTGCTGCACTTGGCCATGCCTGCAAATGAGCACCAGGACAGAGCAATTATTCAGCATTGGGGGGGGGCAATCCCCGCACCCCCCTTTTTACACACACTCATGCTACACTCGCTGTCATGTTCGAATGTCTCATGCATTCATAATGTGAAGCAAAAAGAGCAAGGATTTTACGGACGAGATAAATACAAAGAGCAGAATGAAATATGCTTCTGGAAATTTTCTTGGAGGGAGATTTATCTCGCAACTCAATTCCCTCAGGGGTGGATGAGCTTCATATCCCCTTTAAACATGAATTAATGTGACTGACTCAAACATACACACACATTTTCTGCTCAGACATCCCATCCCCCCTGTATCCACACCTCCTCAATGCAATGGAGACGCTAGTTTGGTTGTGTGCTGGTGAAGGGGAGTCGAGGCAGGGGGGTGGAGATCTACGTGAGGCAGCATGCCGGTTGGCTCCGTGTGTGTGTGTGTGTGCGTGTTTGTGTGAGCTGCAGCTTGCCGGCTCCGCTTGCCGGCGAAAAAGCATCAGCCATCTCTGTCAGAGTGGCGCTGCCCCTACGACTCCTTTTTTCTGTCTCTCATCTTTTTTTCTCTCTCGTGTTTTCTCTCTGCAGAAGCCGCTGCCCCTATTGTGCCCTCATTGCAGACAAGAAGCTGGAGAATCTGCCCTACCCCACCAGGTAAGACATGAGATTTCTCCTTTGAGATGTAAGCGTGCGTTCTTTTCATTGCTTGTAAATGATGACGAATGAATTGGGGTGTCATTTTTATAGGATAATCAAAAGCATTCTCCTCTTTTGATGGTAGAAACTGGGACCAAAACGTCGTCTTTTCCTCCTGTTTCAGTTTCCTTTTCTCACCAGAACATACCTTTAATTTCTAAACCATATCTCCCCTGCACATCACCTTTCCTTTGTTTGCCAAGCTCTAATTATTCAGGATATTTCCTGCTGACATATCCAAGCAACTGAGTGAAAGAGCTGATGTTGTGATAAAAAGCCAGGGGCTGTTTCTCTGTTTTGGTGGCCTTTAGTCTTTGTGACGTACCCCGTCTAGACATCGCTGATTATTCAGTCGGCAGGACAGTTCACCCCGAGTGTGCTGCTACTGAAACAAGAGATATAAAACCCTCATCTCTAGTAATTCATGCATTATTTCAGTTGGAAATAAAGGCGATTGTGATATATTTAGAGGTTGAGGCTGTGATGGCATGTGGCCATTGGCGGTTAGCGACTCATAGCCAACAGATTGTTGGTGGTTTCTCCGTGGGAGTGACACCAAGCCGAGCGAGACCACAGGACATATTACACTGCTGCCTGTCAGCGTCGGCAGGGCTGGCTGTCACAAGTTCCCTGACGGCTCGGTCAGGAGGAGTTTCAGGGTGGTTTTGATGTGAGCAGGTGGTGATGGATTGATGAGACGCCAACTCTTGACTCCCTGTCTGTCTTTTACCCCCTTTTCTCCCACCTTTCCTTTTCTTCTTCCCTCCCACTCTTGTTTATTCCTCCCTCAGCATGTTCCTGCCTTTATCTGTTTTGATCTGTCATCTGTCTCCCACTCACCTTGTCCCTGCTGTCTCACGCTCTTTTTTGTTTTTTCCTCGTCTGCCTTGGATCTTTTTTTTTTCTTGGGGGGGGGGGTCAAACGGGACCAGGGGTGCTTGTAGCTCCATCCAAGAGAAAAATACCAGATTAGTACTACAAAATTATATGAGAAAAGATATAAGACAACTAAAAAGTAGTAGTAATAGTAGTTATAATACTGTTGATTCTGCTCTTCAGTTTGTGGGGGACAAGTCAGCAGAAGGAGGTTGCAGTGACAAGACATTTTATATTTTCAGGGGGACATTGTTGTTCCGTCCTGCCTCCCAATTCGTTCCTGTCAGTCTGCAGTACACTTGTTTGTGTCTGTGACTGTGCTTGAAGTCACTGTGGTGTCTGTCACATCTCCAGTGACGTGCCCCCGACTTCACCTCCAGCCCCCCGCCCTCTCTTTCTCTCTATCTATCTGTCTCTGTCTCTGTCTGCCTGCATGGTTGCGGGGCAGCTCCGAGGCGAGCTGTCTTTTCCTAGGAACCAACTTCGGATGACACGCCACGGCGTAGGAGGGGAGGACGAAGGGGCAAACGAGCCCTCTCCCTGCCCTCCTTTTTGGGGTCACAAATGGAGCCCAAACCCCCCAATCATCCTACACCTCCTCCTCCTCATCCTCTTCCTCTTTTTTCCTGCGTCCCTCTGTGGGTTCTACCGAGCCCTCGCAGCGAGGTCGTTTGGCACAGAGGTTGGCGTAGCGGTCGGTTAACCAACTGTTGCCTTGCTCGCAGAGCAAAACCAGTGGGTGAGAGGGACATTGTTTTGGAGTCAACATCGCCCCTGGTTCCAACTGCTGTTTGTTAGCAAGGCATGAAACGTAATGGAGATAAATGTAGGTGTTGCAGAGATGCCAAGTGTGAAAAAGAAGGGCATTGTTTCTGTGGCTTCTCCTCCTCCACTTCTCCAACTGTCAAAACACATCTGAAACTGACATTTGAATTGTTGTTGCTTTTATCCTGGAATTCACAAACGCTAGCAAGTTTTTGGAAATTGAACCCTACTCGGAACTCTAGGAACTCCAGACCACTTTTTACACCACATTTATGAACGTGCAATAAAAAATCACTGTAATGCTTTTTTAATGTGTTTCTGATTTTGGAATCCAGAGAGAGATAGGGTTGCTTCCATACCAGTATCAGAAAATGCTGCCTAAAATGCAGTATCAGGAAGTGGCAAGTATGTGTCTATGCACTGATCCAATACCACGTAGTTTATTTGTAAACCTGTGCCACTTTTTTTCCACCTGGGAGGCCAAATCCTGTTCTTCATGTATCAATATGTAAAGGTTTTAACTTGAGCCAGGCCTTATAACAATGACAGCACTCAAATCACATCTGTCAGGGTTAGCACTGTACAGTTGTTAAAATAATATATTTTTAACACTAAACATTTGCAGTTTTCTGCAGCAGTTCGGAGATTAAACTAAAAAAAAACTAGCTCCACTCAAGGTTTATATACTTGCTTTTTCATGATGCTTACAACCACATCTGCAGTAGATATCTCTTTTTGTCCTTTTATGTCCTGTTTTCTTGGTCAGGAACTATCATCCTCAAGTTCAAAGATTCCTTTTACAAAAGCCATACTTGGATCTAATGAATACGACCATGGTTACCAGAGAAAGACTTTATTCATTTACATTTCCAGCTAGTTATCCAGCTGCCTTGTGAGAATTTCTTGTCACACAGTAAAAGTGTTTTTCTACATCAACTTCTCGCACTGCAGGATTGTAATGTAGGTTATTTGCAGAGGCAAACTGTAGGAGAAAGGGACATTGCAGTTGAGGCAGCACCACCCTCGACTTTGACAGAATGCCCCAAAGTGTGTGTTGACAAGTGATACTTGATGGGTATGCAGCTGGATGTCAAACCACTGACAAAGATGAGGTGAGCCGCAGAGACAGATGCAACTGAGTGAAATGGACAGCATGTTATTTGTGGACTGTAGGAAAGTCGGTGAATCCGTCACACGAGCCTGAATGTAGCGTTGTTGAGGAATACATGATGATGCTGCATAATGGAAAGTACAGATTACTGACAAAGTGATCATCCTTACGTTAATCCACAGAGCACTTGCACCACTTTCGGTATTTATGTCAGGAGATGAATTTATAAAACTTAGTCATGATGAAAGACTGTACTTTATGCAAAACTATAAAACTCGAGGTATTTACAGGAGTTCAGCTCAGCTTTTTCAGCTCAGTCCACATCCGAGATCAACCATCAGACCCTGATACAGGAGTGTCTAAAAAATTGATATACAGTAGATGGTTAAATGGACTGAAGTAAAATGAATGCCATTGGTTTTGGAACTTAAAGTGCCAAAGAAAATTAAGAATTTCCATTAAAGGGGAGGAGAAAATGGGTAGGCAGCTGTAGAGTACAATAAAAGGGGATTCCAGTATTTAACTGGCAACCATTTTGAGAAACTGGCAACCAATTCTTGTCCTTTGGTTACTATCAGTTACCAAAATTGGGACAGCAAACATCAAAACGTGCATCTCAAAATAAATATTTTATATTCTTTGCATTTTTAATATTAAAATGTTGGTGTTGCAGTGAAGTCAGAACCGTAACCAGACAAGGCTGCACATGTGTTGGTGCGTTTACTCGCATATGCACAGGCATCTGTTACATGGACCCTAATGTTCCACAAATAGTCATAATGCCTGATCAGAATAAAAGTGGCTCATGTAAACACCTCTATCAGAAGAGACTAATCCCATCGGATTGGGACGAATTTGTCTGTTATATTTCCTGAAGATTAGATGCTTCACAGCAGGTGGAACCAGTCCGCACATGTCAAAAAAAGTGTTCTCATTAATGTTTTGGGGCATGTAAACACATACTTAATTGGAAACCCTTTTTTTTTTTACCATCCATGTTAAAAGTTAACTTGGAATTTCTAGATAGAATGATTTCAATTAGATTGAAGAAATATTTAATTTATGGCAAAACAAATTGTTTGACTGTGGGGGTGAAACATTTTAATAACCCATCGACTTCACAAACAAATAAGCAAATTGATTCAACTGGCAAAAAATAAAAGTAGGTGAATGAAACACAAGCCACAAAGAAGTTAAGACTTTTCAACATTCTTTTATGTCACATTTTCATTGTTAAAGCTGAGGTAGGCAGATTATTTTTGATGTCACTGGGTAATAATTGCATAATAACCTTAAAGCATGAAGTAATTCAAGTGGTCTGAGAGAAAACTAGACTTCTGCACCTCCTCTTCATTCTGTTTTCAGGCTTTACAAAATCTAGCTCATGATGGGAGACTTTGGCCAAGCACAGGTCGGTAAGATTCTGGATTGTTGAGTCTCATTTCCAGGTTGTGAAATCCAAAGAGCTGGTCTTCGATGACCTGTAATTAGACTCAACAAACAACTGTCTTTCTCCCAAATCACTAACTGCACCTTACTCAACCATATTTTCACTTTCTACAACCATCAGCTGCAACCTGCAGCCTGGCAACCTGCTTGAGAAGTTAGTGTTGAAGCCTGCATAATAAGATTTTTGTGTTTTTGCCACCTAAGTTGCTTGTCACTGTCTGTCTTATTTGTTAGCTGCAGAAGATGACGCTGCAGACACAATCAAATAGTTAAAACTTAATTTACCATAACGCAACACTTAAAGCTTTAGTCTTCCCTATAATGTTATTTTGCACATTTTCAGCACATTCTTGAGGGTAAAATCATAGCCTACAGGCCCCATTTTGGACCGCCTTGTCCTGTGATGTTGACAGATGAATGTGCGTGTAATGCGCTGAGGCCACTCAGAAACCTACATATATGAACATAAACCAGTTCTCCCGCCCTTCTCCACTCTGAAGTGCAGCTGTCGCTTTGGGGCGCAGAAACCTGCACCTGGTCCTGCCTGGTTTACATAACGCAGCAGGAAAAGTGCCGCTCACATGTGTTTGAGCTTGTAGATTATGTGACGGGCAGAGAGTGTGTTTGGTTTTTGCATTTATAGCTTGAGGCATGTGTGGATCCATGTGTCTATCACATGCAGCTTTAAATCTAAAAATTACCCAAGGACCCCTGTACTGTCTGTCATAAACAGTTAGCGCTTGTTTTGTTTTCACTGGACAAGTGTATCCGAAAAGGTCAACCATTTTCTTTGCCTTCTCTTTTTTTGGAATTTTTGTGGGTCTCTGTAAATAATTAAGAGTACAGCCTAGTCCTATGATCTGGCACTATTTAGATGAAAACTGGATGTGTTTTTTGGGTCCAAAGAGGATGAACATCAGTTCTTCTTTGGCTGGACCCTCCGCACACATGAATGAAACAAATAAATAGATCATTTTGACTTTTTAAGATTTTTGATCATAATGGCAGACATTAATTTACAAAATGCATTATTTTATAGACCTAGTTTCCCCTAATAAAATGAATTCAGTACAGTTACAGGGAAAATAGAGACAGAGTTCTACTGTTCAGTTTAAAAAAGCAGTAAATTCTGGAGGAATTTCCTTTTCGTGCTCTGTTTATTCCCAAATAAATATCAGCTCTTCATTAGAGGACACTTTATTCTCTCTGTATGTTGGATTATATGCCAGATAGCATGCTGACCTGTGATGTGTTACATTAGCAGTGAACTGGATGAGGCTAATTGGAGCTCTGCCAATTATACAGTCTCGATTTAAATTAGAGCCAAATTACTTTCAAGGAAACTTAGTTGGAAATTATTTGAGATTGTTGTCAATTTTTAAAATGATTTTTTTTTTTCTTTTACAGCTATTGCTTTTGTAATGAGTGTGTGCAAGAAAAATATTTGGTCCCTTTTTTCTTTTCTGTTTTGTTTGTTGGTGCCTTAAATCAATTATTCAGCAGATTTCATATGTGATACTGTAGACAGTGATATTGAAACCTTTACTTGCAAAGTCTGTGTGGTTGCCCTCATTCACAACGATGTAGAGCTGCAGATGAGTTAAAATAAAAAGAACAAAACAAAACCATTTTGTTCAGGAGATATGGAAGATAGTTCCCATGATTTATTGTATGCTGGCCAACAACAGACATGCTGATCTGTAAACATACTGTACAGCTCTGGCTCCTAGTAATTACAATTATATATAATTAATTTGTAACAGTAAATGTGTTTTGAAAGGAACATTATAATATTCTATTAACATAATGAGGAGATGTTAATTAACATATTTGGCAAGTCGCAAAAATGTGAATACTGAACAGATCAGTAAATGCTCAGTGACAGTGTGCACTGGAGTTAATTTCTGCCAATATATGTGATTTTACAAGACAAAATCTACTCTCATTACTAAACTTACTAAACTGTTTTATGTTTATGTGTAGACACTCAGGTAAGGTTAGGAGAAAGATTGTGATCTAGTTTAATACAGAAAAAGTGCACAGTGACATGAATCATAATGTGTTTTTTTTACCATTTAATCAAAACCATGTCAGTCTGGTGCTGTACGTACATGTACTGCATCATTCACACACACACACACACACACACACACACACACACACACACACACACACACAAAACTTTGCTTTTGAACACCGCCACAAAATAATCTGAAATGTTCTACTACATAAATGTAAACTCTTCTTCTTCTTTTGAATTTTGAGACACGTGCACCTCATTACTCAGCTCACTGTGGCCTTCTCCCCTCCCTCTTCAAACTGGTGCTACAATCATGCTCGTAGTTTGTCTGCTCGTCAGTATCTATGCTCTCTCGTTCTCTATTCTTCCTTCAGAGTAATTAATGAGCCTCCCGGCAGAGTTTGGCTCATTAGCCCCTCTGTACAAAGTGTGGAGGTGTAAAAAAAAAAAATCAGCCTCTCTTTTCTCTCTAGTCTCTATAGTCTTTACACCTGTAAGATTGCACTGAGTGTACAGAGCCCCCTGCAGCATAAAGCAGTTCAGGACTTTGCAGAGAGTCAGGATTAGAAATGGCGAAGAGAATCACAGATGCAATTACTTGCTGGCTCAGTGAAGATAATGAGGAGACATAAACGTTTAACGCCAACTCTGAAATGGTTATGAACACTCAAATGATGTGGAACAATAGTAATGACAATATAAATCTCAATTGTTACTGAATTTTCAGTGAAGATCAGCTTCCTAATTGCAGAAGCTATTAAGGAAATTATGAAATCATTTTTCTAAATTATATTTTCTTTATTTTTATTTTATTCTCATTCATATTTTGGACTTGGCATTGTAGAAAACTCTTGAATATTCCCCACCTTGACTACAACTCCTTGTGGCTTTGAGGTATTAAACATGCATGCGTTTGTGTTTGTGTGTGTTGCATGGAGGCGCACACTGGCCTGAGGGAGTGTGTGTGTTTGTCTGTGGGGAGAAGGAGGCTGTCTGTGTGAATTATAGATGAGGAAATGGGGGCGAGGGCCAAGTTAAAGGGGGAGGAAGCAGAGACCTCAGAGGAGATGCTCTGTTGGCTGCCCCCCCACCTAAAAAAAAACAACAACAGTCAGAACAAACCACAGCAGCTTCAACAGCCACATTATTAGCATGAATCATGTTCCTGAAGTCTGATTTGGGTCACTTTACAACCCAAGTGACACTTCAGTGATTTAAAGTACAGTGGATTTGCTAAGTAATACAATCACACATGCTTTTTTGAGCCTGTAGCACCGTCTGTTGGAGGTAGACGTAGTTCTGGAAGTAGCAACTAAGCCTTCAGGTGACATAACACGACCTCTGGCAGCCATATTCCATGTCGTCAGAAAAATAGGACAAGGTTACCAAATAGAGTATTACAGGAAATTCTTGTTTATGCTTTGGGTGCTTTGCCTAACTCGCTCTCTACTTGACTGAGGTAAAAGAAAAACTTTGGATCCCCCAGCTCCTCCTGTCCACATGTCTTGCCTTTAGACATTTTATAAACTATTAGGGGTGTCACAATTAATTCTAAATCAAAAATGAGCTTTCAGTGTATTGTAGTAAAGTATTTTTTTGCACATCAACCCGGTGGCAGCCATTAAGAATAAATATATAGAAATAGCCACTCTTCTTGCTGATGGTCTCATTTGCTTATGTAGGTCATACAGAGGCATCACTAATGAGACTGGCTGCCTTCTCTGAAGGGGGGCTGGTGGATTTTCACACTTGTGATTTTGGTTTGGATCAAAGTGAGAAGTCAGTTTTCACTGGCCAGTGGTTGTATTTGAGGATTTTTGTGTGCTTCCTGGAATCCCAGAGAGGAGTTTTCTCACTGAGATATGGACTGAGTCGTTGTTTGTTAAAATGTGGGTTTCGTGATAAGCTGTTGCACTGTGGCAGACTTCAAATTCTTGTGTGTTCTGTGTTTGTTATGGGGGCCATGTAAAAATATTAACTTTGTTAGGCTTGCACCCTGCCTGGCTGAGTTTGATGTTGTCTTGAATCTTGAAATGCAGTTTTTTCAATCCATCCTAGCTACATGTAGCTATACACAGAACATGATCCTAGGATGACCGTGTTTTTTGGAATTCATACCCTGCCTGTTTTGACCTATTCTTGTATATTGTGATGACTGAGGCAGTATTTTCTTCCTTTGTGTACATTTTAAGCATGATAAAGTCTGTGCAGGTTGAGTCTGAATCTGAGATTCAGATGAA
>JAJHUR010085157.1:0-25132 GCA_027495735.1 Lutjanus campechanus | reverse complement strand
GCCTTCAGGAAGAACCCTTGTGGAACCCTTATTTGTAAGACTGTATTGAATACAGGGAAATAGTCAGTTTGAATAATTAGTTACTCTCACCGTCATTTCTATCAGATGGTGTTTTTTTCAGGTGTCATTCAGCTTTTATGTTCCCTAAATGTGTTTCATTTACAGAGTTACTTCAGTGAAAAGGAGGACTGATGATGCAAATGATTTCAGTTAGAGTCTCAACCATTCAGTTTGTATCAAATAATGAATCTTTCTTCACTAATCAGAGCTTGCAAATTGCTTTTCAGACCCTGAAATGTTATTCATTGGACCTCGCATTTAAAGGATTAAAATATTTGAGCCAAATGTACTTGTTGGAAATTTAATATCAGGTGTTAAATATACTTTTGTGCCTGTGTGGGAGAAGAGGACCTGGGAAAGTAAAAAAATAAGCTTTTTCTTCTACCAAACATTTTTGGTTGTAAATATTTCCATTAATAGGGGTTTTAGTTCATTAATTACAACTTTAAATCAACGGATGTGTTCTGAGACATAATATTCATTGGGTCTGACAAAATATGTTTGCTTTTCAGTGGTGATAAGCTGATTAAAAAACTTCCCCAAATAGTGCAAGATGGTGCTAACTAAAGGCTGTTGAAGTCTGTTAATTGCCAATTAGGTCTTGTCCCTCGCTGATAGTGAAAGCTGCCCAACCAGATCAAACACACTATTAAAGGTGCAGTAGCCTCCAAGTCACGTCTTCCTGACTCTTATCTAACTGCTTCCCACAGAGGTCTGTGTGAAAAGATAGGGATGCTGTAAAGGCTGTTCCATAATACTCTGTTCAGGCTGTAAGGTTTATAAAGGGATAGTCTCATTTTTTTTTTTTTTTTTTAGCTATCTAGCAAACTATTCAAGGTCTTGTTATTTTTTTTTTTTAGTTAGCTAGCAAACAATTCAACATCAAAGAATACAAAGCAGCTGTAAGCAAATTTAACCTTTTTACCCCTCTTTTACTTACTACATCCTGACAGTTTTTTAAATTTATTATTTGGGTATTTTTGGTTTAGATCATTAAACTTGGATTTACTAAACTGAGATTAGTTTATTAATATGGATTCACTCATTTTAAAACTTGTTTGTTTTGTTTTATTAAATTAAACTTTGTTGGTGCAACTCAGTGAGAATGATGGAGAATTTTACTATTCTATCTCAGCACTGTTTCTGAGGCCATTACAATCTACCGAGGACTGGAAATACGCCCTGTGCTTCGTTAAACTTCTGGTGCCTCAGCTGTTAATAGCAGCTAATAGGAGAAAGTACAGGAAGATCCTTGGTAAAAACCAGAGCCAAAATCATTCTGTACTGCCATTTGAGAACGCAGGTGCCTCAACACGTCTGCCAATAAAATAATGAGGTGAACTGAGTTTGTTTCTGGTCTTTAAGGCCTCGCTGTGCTCCCCCTCCCTAGCCTGTCAAGAATAAAACTCTGAATCACTAATACTCCATTAAAAATCTAGTGGTCTAGTTTAAGAATATTGTTCTCCAAACACAAAAAGAGTACAATGGCCAAAAACTCAATCAGTTTTAAATGCAGTGAATTACGGAAGGCCTTGAGGTGCTTTTGAAAATGGAAAAATATTCTCATAAAAGAAGAATGTTCAGGTGCATTTAGACAAAGCAATATTAAAAACCTTTAATTGAAAACATTAAACATCTGACTGTTTTTGACCCCGCAGGCTCTTCATCAGGGCAGAAATAATAAAAACAGATTAATGAAATCAGCCTCCAAATAGTTGTGAAATTATTCTTTTTACTGTACAAGGTGGCCCCAGATGCACGATAAGCACCAATTAATCGGGGACACAAAGGTTTAGTTTTAACACACAAATGTTGAGAGTGTTGACATGAAAACTTTTGATATTGGCTTTGTGCCGATTGCTGGAAAGTCCACTCCTCAAACTGAGAAAATGTAAAAAGAAATCAAATGTTTGCCATTTTTGTCAGTGAGACTGAAGAGTTGTTGGTTCTACATATTTTCTCAAGTTCAGTAACTAAACTAATTTGCTTTTTTCAAAACTTATAAGTTATAAGATTTCAAACTTTTGACGACTCAGGGGAGCCTTACTAAACTGCGTCCAGTGAAACACTTTCTCTTTTGTGACACAGCAGAGAATACATCCATTCACTGGAGAGGGCTGCAGCGTTTCTGGCAGCTGAGCTTCACTGTACGGAAGCACCACTTTATAAATCAGATCTAGTAAATCACAGTAACTCAGTGGTTTCTGGTCAAGTTTCTACCTGAGATGTTCCTGCGACCGACCAACACCTGATCCCTGATAATGGCTGTGTAGAGGGAGTTCTGTTTAATTATGCAACACTTTATAACTTTATTCACTGATTTGGGTGAAACTGGGTCATATTTTATGGAGAAAATATAATCTGTTTTTCTCTCTGATTGCACAGCTTCAGCTTCCGCTTATTTATTTAGAGTTTCCTTGTGGACTGATTGCTTTAGCTTATTAGCTGCTTAAGTCGTACTGTAATGGTTTGCTGTTAGCTGCAGTTAGTGGACAACAGAACCGGTCTCAGCAGCCTTCTGCGACTGGTCACAGGGACAAACACAGCCTCCAATAATGGAGTCTCCTTATGGTTATGGTAGGACAGGTTTATGTTGGTAATGTAAGTTGCCTAATAACTACCATTCAGTTTGCTGTGTCTCACCCCCAGAGTGCTGGGAGCCAAATCAGACAAGAAAACATTCACTGTCGTCAAACTGTCCTCTGTTGGTGCTACTGGTTACTGTAAACTCCAATCATTGTCTGCAACAAGTCCCCCCCCTCCCTCAGCTAGCTGTTTCATGGAAACATAAATGGAGACAGAGCCCTCTTCATCCACCTGGCTTCTGATTAAACAACAGACTCAGTTCTTCAACATTCCTATCCTTAAAAATTTCCACCAACTCAAGACTGGTCCGATTTGCATTAGAATATGAATTCCACAAAATGTCCTTTTATTCCAGCTTAGTGCGTGCTCATTGGCAGAACAGAACATGCCATAAGTACCGTAATAAACCCCCGCTCCATCAACAAGTGTGAGGCACTGGTGCAAGATTGTTCACATTGTAAGATCTCTGGCCTTTCATGCTTGGTGGAGTTACTTAGTGGCTTGAAGTGCTGAAGGAGGAGGAGGAGGAGGACGAGGGGGTGGAGGTGGGGGGGTTAAGCAATTAGTGTGTGAAATAGATATCCTCTTCTTTTCCAGCAGCCTGCCCCACTCTGCCCCGAGTACAAAGTGTTAGTCTGTCAGCAGTACCTTGACAAGAGGAGAGTGCTCGCCGTTGTTTGTGCTTGCCTGGCGACCATCTTGTCTGATTATATGCTGCAGTGACTGGAAGGGGGGCTTTGTATCCTAGCTGTGTCATTTCTCTCCGGTGACTCAGAGCTTTGAGGAATCTATAAAGATCAATTCTGCTTTTTTGGCACCTTGAGTTGTTTTTCCCTTGTGGTTTTAGCATTAACACCTTCCTGAACAGCAGCACTGCTGCTAAACTGTATTTAGCAACTTGGAATACATAATTAAATCCTCAATGCCTGGCAGGCTGGGGGAGTAACAGATTACATGTAACGGGATTAAGTAATTAAGATACAGAAAAAGGTAACTGTATGCCATTAGTTACTGACAAAAAAAGATATAATCAGATGCCATGCACAGTGCAAACACATTCCAAAACTTTCAAAGTATCTCAACACCACTCTGCTGTCAGTTAAACCAGCTAAGCTTACAGACAGTTATCATGTCCTCTCTCCTCTCTTTCAACATTATTCTGTCTTTAGGTCAGAAAAAGAGAAACAACATGGCAGTTCAATGCAAATTCTGCCTTCCACTGTGAAAGATGTCAGTTGTTTGATAATGACAGCACTAACCGCTTACATTAGCTACACAGACCAACGCTGTGTCTCAATTTGCATACTTCAGAACTTAAACCTGTTTTAAGTTCACTTTGATATTTACGGCACTGAGAGTATCCGGATGTTGTCTGAAAATGGCCAAAAAAGTTGAGTGCTGGACACTTCTCGCCCTCAACGGTTGCCATCTTGTCTACGTAGTGGACGAGGCATGGCTACCAAACTTGTGAACACGGCAGCCCAGGTGGCTGAGAAAGCAGCCGTGGTGCATACGTTGGCCACAGTGGAAGCCAAATTACACAGATATAAGTCATGCATGCATTTTTATCAATACCACTATGCTGTTGTTGGACTGAAGCCAGCAATACATTTATTTGGTTAAGTTGGCAAAGATTTGGTACTGTCAAATACAAATCAACATATTGGTGTGTTTTCAGTTGGTAGTAGGAGGGAGGGCTGGCCCATCGTTGACTGAATTTATGCCATATTTTTTAACCTCTCGAGAAACGGAGGGCAGACAAACACAAATAAGATTAAAAGGACATTCATGTTGAATTAAGTAAAGGTGAACACAAATGAATAAACAATCTGGTAGATGTTTGACTAGCTGCTAACCTTAACTACTGCTAATGATAGCTAGACATAAATACATTTAAATGTGCATAATTAGTTATTAATCTAAACACACATTCACATAAAACAAAGAACAGAATAGCTGGACAAACGATTAATAAACCTACAATGAAAATAAAACCTTACATAAGGCAAAACAAATCCCCCTTATTTGGCACTCAGGTAATCCAAAAGTGTTGGAAAGTAATCAAATTACATTACTTTAATGATGTGATACTCAGATTAGGTTCCTGACTACATTTTTCAACAGGTAATTTGTAATTGTATCAGAATACTGTTTAAAAGTAACCCTCCCAACCCTGATGCCTGGCACCATAAAAAAGAAAAAAGACTCAACACCCGAGTGATTATTCTTTGTGACATTAACAGTATTAGTGTTTATTATGAAAGTTGAAATGCACATTTATTATACTTTATCAAAGCTTTTGTTTTCAAGCATGGTTTACAGCCCAGATATCTGTGTAATTTTGGCCCTAATTATGATGTGTTTGATCAGATCAGGGGCAGATGGAGATTATTGCCTCAGAGGGGAAGCAGTCATAATAAAATCTTAGCAGTAAAATACAATTATATGATAAATAAATATGTTTTGTTCTATCAAACTGTCTTTACAAATTGTGCCTGTGTCATAAGAACAATCATTTACAGTGGTCACAGCAGTATATTTACAGTGTAGCTGAGAGGAATGTTAAATTTTTAACAAATCTTAAATTCTACAACAACTAAACATGAACTATTTGTTTTAATATAAAACATTGTTAATAGACTTATAAGTGTGTATAAAGAAGTGCAGCTTCATAAATAGCTTGAGAACTTTAAGACAGGACAGTAGCATACATTCACCATTATTAAGAAATTAAACAAAACACACTTAAGTAACTAAGCGTGGTACACCTTAGACATGGTTGTGGTACGTAAATAGTGTTTGTTTCTTTGTGGGGAAAAATGTACACTTAAAAGTCAGGAAACCCAGCCGTCATGAACAGTGTTGGACTGTAGTTGGTACATACATGGCTCCAGTTTTGTGCTTTGCATGTTTTATCATTACACACCTCCAGTTTTGTGCTTTGCATGTATTATCTTGACATTTCAGTCACAGACTTAAGCATCCCTTTGCCTTTTAGAAACCAAGGAGGTTTTTGAAAAACTGTCCATCTTGTTACCTTGGCAAACAGGTTTAGAATAATTTTCTGTGTAGTCATAACTTATTTGCCAAATCAAAATGATGTATTACCTTCCTCCTTCGAATGAGGAGGCATTTTTCTTTCTGTCTTTTTTTCGGTATTGGAGCAATTCGATCGGTGCCATGAAAGTGTTGAAGATCAGTACCCAGCCCTACAATTATTGTCATTATAGCTCATTCTAATTTCTCAGCACAAAACAGGATGTTACCTTGGACTCTATCTTTTTTGACCCATAGTCTAAAACCTTAAGGTATTAATACTATTATATATGAGAAAGAAAAGCAGCAAAATGTTACATTTGAGAAGCAGAAACCAATGAAAGTTTTGCATTTTTGCTTAAAAAATGACAGAAATAATCAGCTCTTAATTTGATGATAAATTATATTTTTAAGTTAATTTATCAATTAATTATCCACAATTAAATTAATCAACAACTTTTTCTGATAATCGATTTATCATTTTAAGTCATCTTTTAGGGGAAGTTTGAGTGTTTGTTCTCTATGACAATTAAAAATCTTTGGGGTGACGACAAAACAAGATATTCGAGGGCATTCCTTCGGTGCCTCTTTCACCACTTTTGGACATTTTATGCCCCCAAAAACTAATTATTCGATTAAATGATTGATAAATTATTTGATAAAAAATAATCTTAATAACCTTAACAATCTTAGCGCTTCATAAAATATCTCCAGGGATTCATCTTTCAGAAAAAAACGTGACTCAGATGTAATGATAACACATGTCAGGCACAAACTGGGGCTGGTGTGTAGAGAACATTACACTGCAGGGTCAGCCAGGTTGTTCAAACGTCTGTGTCCAGTGGGGGAGGGAAGTCGAGACACGGTGACAGTGAGTCCTGACTGTGTGTGGAGCTAATCCCTGTGTCTGAGTCTGTGTCTGTAACATCTAGAGGGGACAGGCTGTGTTTGAGTTTCACTGTCTGTGAGACGCTGCACTGAGTCTCACTTTTCAGAGGGACAGGGCTGGCCTGCTCCTCTTCTCCTCCCCCATCCCCAAGTTGCAGCGAGCTTAGGTGGGCAGCCAGCTGCCAGCACTCCTGGTCTTTGGAGACCAGCGCAGCATCGTAGAACTTCAGCTGCTTGTCTATTTCTGCAGCCTGGTTGTGGAGAGACACACCGGTGAAGAGGCTGTGCTTCAGTTCATCCTGCAGCCTCTCGAGTTCAGCAGTGTAGAACGATTCATCCGTCTCCACAGGGATCCAGGAAGCAGCAGCAGCTTCTTCCTGTTGGCTGTCCTCATGCTGGCTGAGAGGAAAGTTGGCCCTCTTCAGCTCAGCATCAATATCCCGGGACAGCTGGAGGATGAGATCCTGGTGCCTCTGTACCTGCAGCTCAAGCTGCTCCACTCCATCACTGGTGTACAGGTAATCCTGCAGCTGCTCAATGTTGTGTGCCTCCAAACTTTGACTGCATGCCTGTGCCAGCAGACTCTCACATTGGACTTCCTTCTGCTCCTGCAGATCAAACCGCTCAAGCTCCAGATCCAGCTCCCTCATGCGCTGGATCTGCTCTCGGATGGCGTGGTCCTGGTTGAGAATGAGCTGCACCATCCGGTCTATCTCGTCAGCACCCGGGGAGTTCTTGCTCTCCTTGTGAAGCTTTTCCAGCTTTCGGAAAGCTTTCTTCACCATACGTTTCTGCTTCTCCACCGGCACAGACTGAGTGTACTGAGCTCGGCTGTGCTTTGGCTTGGCCCCCTTGGACTTTCCACACTTCTTGGTAGGCTGAGGCACAAAGTCACTGGTTTTGACTAGAATAAACTGGATGAAGGGTCTCTGGTCACCCCAAGCGTACCAGAGTCTCAGGATTCTGGTGAGAGGAGGCAAGGCCCTCTCAAACCCCTTCCACCGCTCAACGAGACAGAAGTCTTTGGGTTCTCCGTGCAGGAGCCGCTTGCTCTCTGGGATTGACTTGTGATCTTCCAGTAATGCCTGGATCATATCTGCACATGTTGTGTGCTTTGTTACCCCACAGACAACTTTCTCCTCGTTGCAGACAGAGACCTGAATCTCTTTTCCAGCCACAGGCTCGGCATCTTTTGTCCTAGGAAAGCGACAGAAAAACAAAGCTTTAATTGTGGCTCTTGAATGAAAAATATGAAAGTCTTAACCCCTTACCTTAAACTAAAACAGTAAAATATTAAAGCCCAGGACTAGACGGTTTTATGCCTTCAACATTCAATTTTATACACATTTTTATACACATTTTTCCCATATTCAGACTTGAATATTTGATATTGTTTGGAAACCTTTGGATCTAAACTATTTCAAATAAGGTTCTGTGGGTTTTAACAATTTTTGGCTGACAATGGACACAGTGACAGCAGCAACAGAGTAGCCATCAATCTTCCATGCAGACAAAGAATCACTTTTTTTTAGGTTGATTTTTAAAAAAGAAATTATATATTTTGGCATCTTTAGCTAGCATTATGGCTCCATGAATGGCAATGATGGCCAGATTGTTCAAAATTTAGACATGTCAGTCTGAAACACAGTGGGCGAACCGACATTCTTGATCCCCAGAGGACAAAATCTCATGAGTCATCACTGGCTTTTACCTCCGCTCCCATCTTGAGGTTAACATTTTTGTTTTTTTGTGAAATAACTTCCGAATAAAGGCACAATAATGGTTTAATAATGAAAAACATCATATTGACAGTCTCTTAGATTTTAATTGCAATATCTCCAAGTGCTCATATTGGTCTTGTGGGCCACATGGAACCTTTCAGTGGGCCATATTCAAGCCCAGGTTCGTATTTTTTACCTGATCTGCTGTAGACTCTTAAACTTGTTTACTACTGCCTTGTGTCTAAAGAAAGGTAAAGTGACAAGAAATGAGGGGATACAGAGGAGAGATGACAACCAAACTAAAAAAAAATGTTAACATGACTTCATCATAATCATATTTGATCAATGATTTGATGAAGTTATTTTTTAAAACAACCATGTAAAGTCTTGAAATGCGTCACAAGCTTCTTTGCATCAGCAGTGACGGAGCTGCAATTTGAAGTACACTGGATGCATATTCCCCCACTCATGCTGCTGAAGTCATTTCACTCTTCTAAGTAGTATATTTTCTTAAATAGATCCTACTTTGATGGGTTTCCATTAGGTCATTGAGCAGAAAACTACATTCACCCATTTTGTGCTCCCTGGCTTGATTCTATTAGACTGTTACTCATCGTCTTACTCATCACAGATGATCACTTAATGGTTCGGTTCTGAGCTATTTAACCCCAAGGCCCTCATTACCTTTTCGTCAGGACCGTAAAACTTGCTCAAAAATTGACCTTTGATGGTTTGATGATATCCATTTTTTATGCGCTTAATGGACCACCGGTAATATCCACGACCTAATATCCAGTCATTAAGTGATAGGCACCGGCAATGCAGACATCCCCAACATGAACAAGTAATCAAATAAGTAGATAACATTGCCAGACGTTTCAATTTGATTTCAAGATAAAGAATGATGTATCATGTAATCATTAATATGAAAGATAAAATGTTGGGAATTGATTTGATTAAATAGATCAACTCTGATGTACTGAAGGCAGCTGCCAAGTTTCTGTCGAGTTA
Source organism: Lutjanus campechanus (assembly GCA_027495735.1). NCBI lineage: Eukaryota > Metazoa > Chordata > Actinopteri > Lutjaniformes > Lutjanidae > Lutjanus > Lutjanus campechanus. Next base: position 15,830 of record JAJHUR010085157.1, on the reverse strand, counting down.
AAGACTCCACTGAAAACACAAACTAAGCGACATATAATACTCCTGTAATTACACACAGTTCAATCTCAAAGAAACCAGAGAAAGATTATCCATATAATATCACCAGGGGACACAAAATGGAGCTCCTCCTCTAACACTGAGCTGCAGACCGATTCTAGGGTTGGAGGAATGTTGGTCTGTGGTTTCACAACAAGCAATACATCATTAATCTGTTAACAGCAGTAAATCAAAATAATGTGCTTGTAATCCTGGTTAATGTCAAGTTTCATCTCCAGTCGAACAAATCGAATTTAGAGCGAAAACTCTGACATCACTGAGGGAGTTTAGCTGCAGCTCAGCAAGAGACTTGTTCGCGTTAAGTCTGGAAAATATATCAAAGAGAAAGCAAAGTTCATTCCTCGCTAATGTGTAGCAGAGACACTCTGAGCTAACACTGGTGCCTCTGCAGCAGGTATTTTTGGCTATGAAATATCCATCTGAATAAAGGCTTAACTTTTGCTGGACTTTTGTCTTCTTTTTTTGACATTTTTTCCTTACTATTTCTTCAATTTGAATCTCAGGTCAAAATAAAAGGATTCGTCTACAACATCCTTACTCATAGTACCTCTACAAAAAAACAAACAAACTATGTTAATAAATTAAAAAAAACTTGGTGATTGGAATCAAACTGTGTTCAGTCTGGCTACATCTGAGGAGATAACCTTAGCTGACTGTAGCCCACATTAACCACTGATAATCACAAGGGAGGGCTCAACAAAAATACATATCCTTTGAAGATGATGCAGATACCTCCCGCCTGCGTGCCGACACAAGCAAGTGTTGTACAAGATGTGTTAGAGAATTATTCAAACACGAGAACTTAAATGCTGCATTATCTTGCAGCTTGCTGATTTTACAGTCCGATACCACCGTGTTTTGGTTCCCACACAAGCATGAAAACACACAACTGGAGTATTGTGTAAACTGGCGGTGAATAAGGTCTCAGGAATGTGATACGTATGCAACAATGCAAGAGGCTGGTTAATGGTTATGGAGAGACCCTTGGAGACGAGCGGGGAAAAGCAAATACCTGAGCTATGCGCAGGCCAAACAAATCCAGCACGCCTCAGAGACAACAACCACGGCGACTTTGACCTCACTGTTTCCAACTACCACCTACTCAGGAAACCCTGCAAACAGCTACTGCTGCACGGGAGAGAAAACAGTGGGTGGACTCAGTAAAGGCCACACCTGTACAACATCATGCAATCAACTCATGCCTTGCAACATAATACGTTTGAATTATTTTGAAATGATTGATACTGTCAACAAGTATCGAATAACATAAGCAACTATGGTAATTTTTATGCTCATGGTCCCCGACCTGGGTATTTAAACCCTTCTCAAGAAGTCACACAATAAAAGTGAGGGGTTGAGAACTGATGAACAACATAGCAGAGAAGAAAAAGTAAAAGAAGCAGTTTTTGTATGATGATAATCTTTCAATTTGCCTTTTTTTATGTGAAATACTGCATAGTTTTACCACCTCAAAAATTTTGTCAAATGAAATCAGATGGAACTGCTCACAATTCATGAACACATATAACCTCCAATGGTTAATATGTGCATTTACTCAAGTACAGTTTTGCTCATTTTTTATAAAAGTTTAGCGTATTAGATAGTACAGCAGATACAAAAACACCATATAAATTATGGTTAATTTTTTATAGATTAAACTATCCAATAATATATGCAAAGCCTGATCACTGACAGGTATGCAACATTTAAAGGCACGGGCAGCCTATTAGTCTATTCCATTATCCCAATAGTCCATAACTGGGTTAAAATAAGTATTAGTATTAAATTACATACGTTAAATTGTGATAGTGATACCAGACTGTTTTTTCGGAAGAACGAGCCTTGGGTGCAGTGGGCGTTTGTTTTTGGATTAACGCTCTGTCAGACACATTGACTTTTCATCCAGTGGGACATTATTTGGACTATTGGTGTTTCAGTATAATGGGCAGTCTGAACAATGGCATGGCACATTAAAGGCTGTGTTCACATACACACCACCACTGGAAAGGTGTGATGGGGGATCAGAAGTATACTTCTGACAATGGCTTTGTGTGAAGGCGTCACAAACCAAAAACTTTGGAAACCACTGCTGTACCTTGTTGCAATATGTGGGCAGAAGGATGAATAATGGAATAAGAGAGGCAAAAAAATAAAGAAAGAAAGGAAACATGATAGTAAGAAATTTCTTTATTCTTATTTCACTAACACTGGCCTAAACATGTGACAAACATGTGTCTATGGTCATATCTGAACATACAGGTGTATAAACACGTTCTACAGACAATTGAGTATTATGGAGAGGGTGACCCAAGCCCTCAGCTGTGCAGGAAGAGGGTACAGCACAGCAGGGAAACACCTGTATTTGTCCTGGGCCACAATCACCAACGCTCAGGCAACATCCTGCCACCACAGTTCAATGGACAGAGGGAGGAAGGGGAAAAATGGATTCCATAGCGGTCACTGTGGTCTGTTTTCAGCTCCACACTAATGTGAGGAAAGTGTTGACAAATCTATGACTGTGGCAGCTTTAGCCATTAAAGGCCAGCAGAGCTAAAAATGAAACTAATGTCAGTGTTGAAATGTGGAAACATTTCTCAGAGACTGAACTGCTTTGGAGACAGATATGATGTCACACAAGTATCATGGTTTTGATCTTACTTGAGATATATGAGCAAAACATAACCAGGATACACAAAAAATGTGATCATAATCAGGATACTCGTGCACATGTAAACACACTCAATGACTGAATTATTCTGCAATTGGAAGAACAAGCTAAGCTAAAGGGCTTTTCACTCTGCACTTAGCCCAGGGCTAAATGCATTCTCTAGAATTTTCTTAACCCTAGCCTAAGGGAGATGTTAGCCTCAGGCTGAGAAAGCTCTCACATTGGCACGATCCTGGCACATCCCACAGTGGGATGACCCCGACTTTAGCCCAGGGCGATGGATAGCCTTAGGCTAATAATAAGGAGTGTGTCAAGTCCGCCAGTAGCTAAATTAATGGATAAAATGAACTTACTGCTATTAATAAACATTCAGATATATTCAATATATGTTTCATTCATGACCATGACGTTTATGATATTGGATGGTCAGCAGGCTAACTATCCATACCAGTATAGCTCTAGGCTTATTTGGATCATTTGAAATTAGAAATGCAGCCAAAAAGGCCAGTCTAGATTAGTTTCGTCTTACTTGCTTGTTGACTTTTTCATTTGGCTACTATAACTTGGCATACAGGTTATTGGTTCCATTACTCCTTCAGTGAACCAAAAACAAAATTTATTTTTTTTTTCTTTATAAGTAGCTCATATTTTATAACATGAAGTGTGGAAAAACTTACATGTATAACGTCACCTGATGTTACTACTAGATCTTTGATGACTGAATGAGTTTAGGACTAGCTGTACATGTAGGTTGAGAAAGTGGGAACAACGGCTGAATGTGACAAGTTGAGACACACATGAATGAAGGAAGTGCTCAGACTTATAGAAAAGTTGCAGGCCTTGTTTTCTTACTGTCAGTGTTCCAGTATCCATAGGACCATACTTTTTAGTAGGCTATGCCAGAAAAAGATTTAGTATGTCCCAATACATAGTAAATACATAGTAAATCAAAATGCCAAAAATACCAGGATGTCCAACTGCATCCAGTCGCATTTTGTAGTATAAAGCCTGCATGCTTTTCTAGCTACTCAGACTGACAATCCTCTGTGGATCAGAAAAAAAGTCACATCAACTGAACTGCCAAGAGAGCACAGACAGACGACAGTTCATTTGCTGTATTCTGCACTATGGACTGCAATGGATTTGAGGGATGAGATGAGGGTCAGTTTATGGCACAGTGTTATGATGAAGTAGTATGTCTGAACTGTATGACTCAGTACAGAACAGAAACATTGGAGGTTATTTGTGTCTGATGTTCTGTTAATGTGTCTCTAAGATCACCTGTAGCAGCTGTCATAAATATTATTACAGTCCAGGCAGGAATTAAAGTATGCACAATGCATGCAACAGTAAGCTGCAGTATGCAATAAAAGAAAAAAGAAAAAAGAAAGTTTGAGATTTGCATATTTACCACTAAGACAAATTAGATGTAACATAAGAAGTGTGAGTTGGATTTCAATAGAGAAACTGGAATATTCTTCACCTTGAGCTGTTGCAGGTTGAAAGTTAAACTTCTGAAAACTACAAAAACTGTACCACTGTAACCTCACAAACATCAGAACGTTTGTTCTAAGAAAATATATATTTTTTCTCCTTACTGAGACTGGTGGTACCAGTATGGTGGGAGTACCAAAACCCCCTAACCCTTTCTAGTTAACTCTGTGCCAGGACAAACACAAATAACTGCACGCACCATTGGGCTGATTGCATCGCAGCTAATACGTTCATAAGGGCTGTCACTTTGGGTGCCATTTGATATTCATAGCTTGGGATTAAACTGTGGCTCCAGACGCAACAAATGAGGGTGCCCTCATAGGTCACAGCTTTTGGCGATAAATGACAAAGCCGACACTGATAGTATGACAAACTCAACCCCTCTGATTGGAAACACGCCAATAGATCTGGGACGTGTGATAATTAATCAAAACATTTCAACATAAAGTCACTGTGAGAGTGCATGGTTTGCAGTGAATAACACAGGACCGGTTAGACCTCAACTTTTCACACCTGAGTGAACCCAAGAAACCTGAGCAGACCCGCTTGACCGCAGTCTGAACTGAAAGACCCAGTGAGACATCAGACATGTGGGAGGAAGCAAACCACATTTAAATTATATGAAATTCAGCACAAGTTTGTGCGTGGGTCTATTACGTTACAGCTCCTTCGTGGTGGCATGGCGCTCCTCTATTGTAATACTGATAATGACAACCCTGTCGACATTAACAACTCCCTCTGTGTCATAAATTTGCAAGCTACAAGTTACCACAGAGGACTGCGTGCTGGTGGTTTGAACAAGTCACAACAAATGACAGAGTTATGGCTCTCTGGTGTCTAAGCATGTTTTCTCAGATCGATAGATGTATGATAAGGTGGTGCAGAAACGAAGCTGCGATAACAGATCAGCAGATATATCCTGTGGCCACTGCTGTCAACAGCCTCTGATTTCCTCACTATAGCATGAATATTTAGATTAGTCTGGTGGTGATGAAATTATAGGTTTGCTGTTATAACTGAAAAACAAATGGTGCTTAACTGTAGGTGAAAACCTGATTTAAATGTAAATCACTCATTATGGGAGCTATATTAAAGGGTGGTTCTCCAAAATACATAAAACATGTTTTATATTTAACTCTATGGTAGCCATGCCAATTATCTTGGTTTTATTGGCCACATTTTAATGCTGCTATAAGAAACTTAATATTTTGTTTATTTTGGAGAAAAGTGGTAGTGTTTCCACTATAATAACCACAAAATATAATGTCAAAAATGCAATTATCTAAATAAAAATTCTGTTTAAATGACTAACATACGACTCGCTGAACTTTGCCTGGGGAAATGTAAATATGTTTATCTGATTTCACGGAGAATCCGACCCAGTGGCAGGTATTAAGAATGTTTATACAGAAATAGCAGATACTCCTATTGTTAACTTATGTAGGTCATATAGAGGCAGTCGGTAATAATCTGAGACTGTTTCATAACTCACTTGTAGTATCTTTAAGATATCCATCTCTGTGGTTTCTGTTGACACCTCAATATATAATGAAATTAATTGGGAATTTGTCTGTGGTGCTCACACCTATGAAACATAATGTTTACATGACTAAGAATTTTACAGCCATGCTGCTGGATCTCTGAGGCTGTAAGACAGCGGTGCTTTAAGATAAATGCTAATGTGAACATACTAACATGCTCACAATGACAAAGCTAATCTTTTTTTTTTTTTTAACCATGTTTACCAGATTACTGTAGAGTTAGCATGCTAATATTTGCTAATTAGCAATAAATACAGAGAAATGGAAATTTTGACCTTGTGTGTCTTAATGAGAAAGTTAGGGTTTCAGCAATTGCCTTAAGTCAAGTGACATACAGTTGACCATGTATGTAATGTGATAGAGCCACTTCATTGTGGCTCTTTGCCATGTTGTCACTTCTGTCCCACAGCTGCTACCGTACAATGGAAACCCCTCATTGCCACCCCCTACCCACTCAAAAAAACAAGAACAAAACACCTTTAAACAATATCCAGGTGACTCATCCATCCACCTCATGTGCTCCACACACACGCACTTTTATACTGCTCCTGGCGTAATCACTAGAGGTCGCCGCAGAACAAACGTAAACATGGGTCGTAACAAGCTGCTTGCATAGACGACCTGTATGGCCACTTTTCTTGGGAAGACAAGCTGTTTATGGCATTCATCCAATAGTTGTCCATGCATGGCTCCGTACCAAAGTGGTGGATTGAGCACTGTCATTGCCATCCATAGAGACACACAAGTGTCTGCATACCACTAAAGCTAAGCAAGAAAATGTTCTTTTGGTATTTGGGTGAACCAACCCTTTAAAGCGTCTGCACATGATATTACAGACACATGACCTTTTTGTTTCCAATAGCCTATAATGAATGTTAATAACATCTGGCCATAAAAGGAAACGCTAATACATGTTCTAATCTAATTAAAGCAACTCTGTTTTCAGACTGACCCATATACAGTTCTCGTCATGTTTGGAAAAGGTTTTCTCTGCCCTGAAGGCCATCATACTATGTGACTAAAGTTTAAACACAGAAATTACCAAAATTTATATCTCACAAAAACATATAAACATATATTTTCTAATATCTGTGTTTAGTTTGTGTAATAGAGGAAAGGTACACAGAGACAGAGCAGATAGTCGGAGCTGGACAGGAGATGCTTCCTCTCGCCCTTATCTCAAAGAGGATGAGGGATCAGAGAGGAAATAACATCACTTTTCTATCTAGATACGCTGATCTCTGGGATGACTCCCACTCTGATAGGCATCTGCGAGCAGAGACACAACACACCCCATCTCCTTCCCTTCCTCTGTGAAAACACCCACCCTTCTTCTTATTTTTCTCCCCCCTCCCCAGCAGGTCTGTGAATCACCAAATAAGCTTTAGCTCAGTGAAAATAAATGACTTCTTCTCTTTCAACACAAATGAATGATTTCATTGTTTGTTGTAGCCTGCTAATTTGAACAATTTCAGCAGCTAATTGGTGCTGCGTACAATGCTGTCATGCAGCAATTGTGGCTAAGAGCACAATTAAGTGGAAGAGGTCACTACATCGCTTTGGTTACATGTGTCACTGGGTGTCAACATTACATTTCAAACCCTTTGCCTGCCTGAATGTGCGGGTCACCAGTTGAAAACACAAGACAGTCTGATGACGCACTTTAATCCTTAAAACAAACGTTGTCAGCTGTAATTATCACCACATTTAAGTTTTATCCTGAAAGTTTTGATGTTTCAACTTCATCTTGACATTCTTTTGCAAACATCCAGCTCAATGTGCCCGCACGAGTAAAAGTGAGTCCCTGAAATGAAGAGTTTGACATATCTACAGATCTAAACACTTGAGGTAATTATAGGTGCCGCAATGGTAATTACTACACAACATGAAGAAATAAGACATCCACTGGAGACAGCCTCAGTCAGACTGTTTGAAGTTATCAAAGATAATTCATCTCTGCTTTCTGTGTGTGATGTGAAAATACATCCATTTTACTGCTGGTGCCACTGTCAAAGAGTTTTTACAGCAATTTAGTATAAAAGCTTCTTTTATTTCTGATCCAAACCCCTTCTGCTAAGTTTGGTGGTAAATTAGAGTTTTAATGAGTAAAAGCTAATGAAAATAGTTCTTTTACCACAATTAAAACTTCCTGATCCTGATCTTGGCAGCATGAATCCTGCCTGCGCCCTGGGAGGGATTGGATCATGACCTAGATACTCCCAAAGAGAAACTCTTGTTTACCAACTGTGCACAACAAAAGTTTGCAGTCAACTCTTCAAATAAAATTTCCTCACCAATAACAGAGGACAGCTTGTGGCTCAGTAAATCTAATTTTCCCACACCTTTTCAAAGCTGATCTCAGCTGAGGCGAGGGGCACATCAAAAGGCCAAGCGAGCCACTCAAGGAAATTGCTGAAGCAAATTATACGAGTGTTGATGACAGGATCTCTCTCAACCTGAAGTCAGGAGGACTCTGGTGTCCCAGATGAAACGTGTATTAAAAACAACATCTTTGCGGTAATTACAGAGCAGGGGAAGGTGAAATCTCTCATAAGTCAACATACAGTTCAGTGTACTTTGACAGAAATGAGAGAACCACTGTCAGAGGGCATATTTCACTCCATCTTTCCATAATAGAGAATAATAACTTTCACCTACAGGCTAGAAAATACTTCTGCCGCACTTTAGTTTACAGTAACTAGCCGTATAAAATTAGACAAAAACTATAAATAATATGTTCTTTATTAGACCGTAGTTAGACCCTAATTAGACCTTTATCAGACTTTATTAGAGGGTAATTAGGGACACATTATAGTTCAGTTCTGTTGTAAACTGAAATCACATGCTGCTACCAACAAACTGTCTTAACAGTGGGTCACTAATTACCCTGTAATAAAGTCTAATATGAGTCTAAAGCCTTGTTTATGCTTGCACGAGAAACCCTGGCGTGGTTCCCCATAGACGCGGCGCAACTTTCGAGCTGGCACAGCGGAGTTTACTCAGCGTGTTGTTCTCTGTAGTATTCTCTGAAACACCAGAGGGTGTGCAAACAAGATATTCTGTGAATAACTGGAGGAATGTCATTATCCAACATGGCTGCGTCTGCTGACCAAGGAGCTCGTCACTGCTGAGAAAAAAAAAGTGATGCAAGATGAGATGTTCTGTCTATTGCTCACTTGCAGAGAGACGTCTTATGTCATATTGGTAAAGACCAAAGTTGGTAAAGACCAAAGACAAGTAAAATAGAGTAAATAATGGACTTAAAAGTCGTCACAGGCGCGACTCTAAATGGCATACCATATAGATGAACGTACAAATAATAAACTGCTTATTAACATATCGAGTTAAGGTGTACTGTTTGCACACATGTCAACCAAAAATCAAAACTAAACTATGTACAAAAGAGCAATAGTCTGTTTTATTCCCTTGAGAAGTCTGGTACCTGAATCTGGGGCCGACTAGTTACAAAACTTTGGAGATGAACAACCAAGCTCTGCAACACCTTTTGGAGCCTATCGCTTGATGCAACACAGGATATGACATCACTTTTGTTGTACACTGGACACACTACAGTGAGCATAAATTCAGTTTAACTTTAATTTACGGTACAGTTCTGCTGTAATCTGTCCCTGATTATGTCTAACAAAACATCAATTCTAGTTTCTGTCTAATTTGATACAAAGTTGATCTTGTTCCATATCATTAGTGAACTGTAAATTGAAGTGCAACTAATACTTCTTACACCAGTTTCATTTAGTGTGAGTTGAATTATGTGGCAAAAAATCATAACTATCGATTTTGAAACAAGTTATTCAAGTATTAAAGGTTATGTCCGCCTCCCTCCTTCAAATGAACACATACACACACGCAATACTACCTTAAATATTGACAGATATACTTCATCCCAAATATTACTACTGTAACAAGCTGTAGTACTTCCTAATGCTGGTTGTGTTTTAGGCAGTTCTTAATAACCATGAGAAAAAAAAGAAAATGAAATGAATATATATAATTTAATAATCATAAGAAGTTTTTTTTTGTGTGTTCCTGTGGCTCTTAATGGTATAAAATGGTACACTTGTACACTCCTAAGGTATATTTTCCTGTCCTACAGTGTACCTGTTGCTATATATTTACTTTAATTGCATTTGGACAGCAGTATTCGTCTAATATCACTGGTCAGTGGTGATGTGAAAACAAAATCGCACTAATACTGTGGGCAACTGTGCCCCTGCAGCTTACTCGTAATTCCGACGCGCACTGCGTTGTGCGTAAACCTCCCTCCTCCGCACCACAAACTGCTCTCCAACTCCCGAACTCGAAGAAAACAAACCCAACAGGTTACCCTGCTGCCAACGAACTTCACTCTCATCAAATTACCTGTTTTTCAGTCGAGCTTTCAGGAAGTTTTTCCCAAACGGAGCCATGACTCTGGAGCGCAAGGAAATAAGACCAACGAATCCGAAATGCGTTACAGCCCCAGCATGGCAGGACGTCGGACACTTCGTGTGAATGTTTCAGAAAAGTTGAGGGTGTCCCGTCTGTAACTCTGTCCGCCCCATCCGAAAAGCAGAGGGAGGGAGGTGTTTCCCCCACACTGAAGCAGCCTACTGAGATTTATTGGTGAAACTCTGCCCCCTTTCACCTGCAGGGACAACCTGAGAAACTACCACAGAGAAGGAATAAAAGAGGAAAGTTCTGGCAGTTCAAACAAAGTTACAGTGTTCAGTGAAAAACGTTAAACAAAAGAACAAAGGAAGAACGAGGCATCTTGTCAGACTTTTTGCTTTCACTTCACTGTCTTGGTCTCAGTACAGCCCACTCATTTCCCACGTTTAATTAAGTAATAAAGTTTTGTACGCTAATGTATAATCTTTAGATTTATACTTATCACTTTAATATCGAGTTATAAATGGTTCAGTACAGTGTGCATTTGTGACAAGTTTTCCCATCACCATCACTAAGTTTTCAAACTGTGTGGAATAAACTGTCACATTATATTTGTAACTACACTGAATGAGTGAATGAATGAATGAAAGACATGTTCATGCATCATACATTTTGAAAATGTATTTATTTATCTTTCTCATTCTTTAGTAGACACTGTGGAAACTACAAGAAAATATAAGACAGATAAAAGGCTCAAATATGTTGAGCAAAGCACAACAGAAAATATACCAAATTATCCATGTAAAAGCAACAAATACACACAAATATGGTACAAAGTCACAAATTACTGTGTGCACCTTTTGGACTGTGCAATATGGTTATATGTGGGCTCTCTCCTCTGCACCTCATAGATATCTTAAAATGAACTAGATAGTGATGCAAAGATGGGGTCCATTCAGTCCAGTGAGAGCTGATTTCCTGGCACATAAGCTGAAAAAGTTTTTTTTTTTTTTTTTTTGTTTTTTTTTTGTTTTTTTTCAGTTTTACTTCCTGGTTGTATGGCCCACTGTTTCCCCCTTTGCCCCAGCCCACGAATTCCTGCTCGGCCCATAGACTTTACATTGTGCAGATGTTACAGATTTTTAATTGTCTTTTTTCAGTTTGAGGAAAGTTTTAAAAACATAAAAACTCCATGGCTCAAAAAATCATAATAGAAAGAGTCATAACTGACTTTATTTGCAATTCAAGGTGTCATGTCAACAGTTTTACAGATGTCTTTTTTTAATGATGGCCTATGGGAGGAAAATGCTTTCTGTATTTTCTGCTACAATATTTCAAGATGACACGGGAACACATAGGTGACAACACTGAGCAGCAATGCCCTGTCTATTTCTATTAAGTTCTTAAAAGCTGGAGCCACATTAGTTCTGACCCATAATTCCACAAGGGTGCCCTTAACTAAACTCTGGTCATGTGACCTGTTACATTATTTCACATCTTATTTATTACACTTTAGATTGTATAAACTCAAACATTTATTAATTTTTTGACAGAAAAATATGAAGTAAATCCCAATGAAGTCTCAACAAAACATGTCTCTCAGACAATTTTTCATGATAGATAATTTATGTGTCATTTATGTTATGTTACCTGCCTCATTGCCCTTATGATATGCCACCATTGTTGGTCTTTGGTTTTTACTTTGCCTGAGTTTGAGCTCCACAAAACTTCTACTTCTTTGTTAAATGCCACCCTGGTGAATTTTATGAATTATAATTTGGTCCCACAGCCCCATTGCAAAAAAATAAATGCCCAAAGCTGTCATGAAATCAGACATTTTAGACTTTTTTTTTTTTTTACTTTTATGGTTGATAAATATGAAAATTGTTCTTACCTCAGATTACAGTCATATACTGCATGTGAAGAGCAAATTTACTTCAGAACAGGGAGGTGCACATGTACAAGTAGATTTTTTTTAGACAGCTCCCTCTGGTGTTGGAGATATAACCACTGTGACAACTCCCCCGCAGGACAAAATTTCCCGCTCTCTCCTACTTGCAAGTAGGATATGTTCAGATTAAACTCTATTATTGTAAAAGGAAAATTCATATGATAATTTGAGATTATGATACCAGAAAGTATAAAAATTCCATTAGAAATATTATGCAAACTTTGGACATAAGAAAAAACCTTATAAAATATCCCTTTAAATGCCATTTGTTCAAATATTATAAATGGCAGAATAATTAATTTAGAATGATGAATAACAAAGTTATTACATACAGTAGAGTAAACAGATACAATTCTGCACATTGAGTCTGTTTAGCAGTTTGCTTTTCATTGCACCTTGATGTGAAGTGATATATTTGTGAAGCACTATAAAAACATGATTGCAGTGAGCTGCAGTAGAGAACATACTGAACAAAATGGAACCTCTTGGGGTTTGGTTAAGTGGCTCTCCCTGCTGGATTCAAATGACAAAGATGAAATTCTGACATGAGAGAATGGCAGCCTGTTTTTAACTCCAGTCTGACCGTTTTTAATGCTTTAAATAGCCCAGCTGGAACAGCTTCGGAGCATATTTGTTCTGCAAAATATGTTTCCTTTATATTAAAAAGATATAATTCCCTGTGGAGACCAATTAGTGTGAACATGGACAAGTGAAACTTAGGCTGATGACTGTACTTTCTTTATGGCTTTAAATCACAGTGGATTTTACGTGATAATGTCCCTCATTGTATACAGAGTTTTTCACAAGGAAATATTCAGTCCCCCTCTAATATTATTACAATTCAAGGCATGCAAGGTTAGAAAGCTGGATTGTCTTTGTTTTACATCTAGTAATGGGCAACAATTACTGATATTTGCCATTAGAATAATTAAATGCTGAAATATAGTGGCCAATTAGTTAATTATGTTTGGCCCTACAAAGCCAGAAAGCATTAATTTTATAAACAGTGAAATGAGGAAATTACTAAATTATGCCCAGGCAAAGTTTACTGTCAGCAGGAATGATGCTAACATTTAATTAAAGCACATTTATTCAATGAATAAAGTTCAAACCATAGAAATAACACCTGAAACTCGGAGTGGAGTATGTAGGGAAGTCTCTTATGTGAAATTACTGTATGTGAATCACATGTTAGTATAATGTTCATCCCTTGTTTGTTTTAGATTTAACTGTGAATACATGTTAGAGATTTCAAATTAGGAATTTATCGCAGTAAAAGATTCAAGATTCGAAAGTCAAACTCAAGATAATGTGTACAAAAAAAGTGGAGGATCTATAATTGAGCCTTGTGGCTTTATACAAAAATTCTAATGAAATAGATAACAGAATAGCTTTTCAAATGCCACATCAGCAAATGATTCTGAGTTAGATTCAATAGCCTATTGAATCTGTTTTTGTTTGGAATCTGTTCATCTGTTATGTATATTTAGTACCTAGTGGTCCCTTAAAAGGGAACAATTATTGTTTTCCAATGTAACTGCTGTTTCTAAGTCAATAATGAACTTTGAACTTTAGCTTAAAGGAAAAAAACATTTTTTTGTTACCTAAAAATGAGCCCCTTTATATCTGCAGAGGCAGCGGGTCCCAAGTATCATCATAGCATCATATCAGGAGATAAGTGCATCATCCCAGCCCTACGAGATGCCTCTAAATCCTCCTCACTGGTCCTTCAAGTCAACATGGGCGAGGTGTCTTTTAGTCCTCAGAAAAAATGGACATATAGGCTAAATATTTTGTGACAACCAGGCAAAGTTTATCTACTGATGAACATCTTGTAATATGATCAAAAGTTCCAAAACTAAATGGACCTTATGGTGATGTTTCTCAAATAATAGATCTACATAAGTCTACATTAAGGTTTATTTTAATAAATCTCTGCAGATACAGCCACCACCACACACTTCTGGTGGTTCATAAGTGATGTCTGAAAGGAATTAAGCTTATATAAGTCTATAGATTGTTATTTTTTATTATTATTTTTTATAATATTTCACTCTACTTATCACTATGAATCATGTTGTCAGCAGGCACTAATGGGTCTCAGTCTAGACCTGTTGATTTGAAAAGAAACATATTTAGAAAAAAGAAGACGCATTGGAGCACAGCTTGAGTCTTTGTCGTGCGTCCTCCCACCCTCCTACATCACCCCTGCAGTCCCGTCCCTGCAGGGAGACAAGTGCAAAAACAAACCTCAGACTGTGTGCATTCATGAGGTGAAATAACCAAATCTCCCAAACCTTGACGCAAAAGCCTTTCGCCCTGTGATGCCAAAGTGACGTCTGATGAAACGATGACACAGTGACAGGAGGGAAGAGAAAATATGAAGAGAGTGGTGGACGGATGGATGGATGGATGGATGAAGGGACTGTGTTAGTGGGTGGGAGGGTGGGGGTGGAGATGAGGAGAGGTGGGGGGGAGAGACTGATCCTCTGACATCACATTGGCTCTTATAAACTGAGGGAATGGAGCCCACAGCACTTCACAACCAACCAGAAAACTGCAAAGAAGGAGAAGCGTGTTTGGAGCTGGAAGAGAAGAAGAAGAAGAGGCAAAAGAAGAGGAAAAAGAAGAAGAACAAGCAGCAGCAGCAGCAGCAGCAGCAGCAGTATCATCACTACAGATCCCTTCTCCAGCCTCTTTAGCTGTCTGTGTCTGACCCTTAACCTTATGGACTAGATTCCTCCTCAGGTGAATTCTTCAGCGTGGGATCCTCTTTTTGTTTGTTTTCTCATCATGATGATGCAGGCACAGCTGGCGTGTATGCTTCTCCTCTGTTTCACATGTGGTGGACTTTGCACAGGTGAGAACCGCAGGGCTCTTTCAACAGGTTGTGCACTCACGCATCGTGTTGTGATCTTATGATTTAGCACAGACTTCATTCATAGTAACAGCATAAGGAAAAAGCTGCATTACTCGAGCAAAGTATGGAATAGTTCTAGCCATTTGCCTCTCTCAAAACTTACTGCATGCAACAGGTGCATTATTTTAGTGACATTGTTAGAGGTATATTCACTTTTTCTTTTCTTATTTCTTTTTTAAAATAAGTATTTAATAAGAATTTGGACTTTACTTTTAGGTCACTTCAAAATTAAATATACATCCAGATTGTTTTGTTGTGAGTTTTTTAGATATCAGCTGTAGATATGTCTCCTTCTCCCCAGTATAATGGGACTCAGTGGCACTTGGCTTGTGGTGCTCAAAGCACAAAAAAAAAAAAAAAGGAAAAAAATTAAAAAATTTGACACCAGTGTCTTTTCAGAAATCATGACCCGATTGCTCAGTATAATTCACAGACCTTCTTGTGAGTAGTTTTATGTCGGAACCGTTTTCTCTCTGCAGCAGAATCTTCCGGAACTACTTTCTTAGTAGAAAGAAAGTAGTTCCGGCAGATTCGGAAAAAAAAAAAAAACACAACTTCAGGCTTTGACATTGTGTGAATAAATAGCACTAAAGGTAAGAGAAAGAAAATGTATTTTTGATCAGTTGGTAAACTGTCCTTTTAAAGCTTCCCTGTAATAATATGGTTTTCTGAGCCTGAATTTTTTGATTAAATACTGAAATATTCTGGCTGCCAGAATGATTTATTAGTTAATAAAATTTTCTGTTCTCAAACTCTATGTAAATGTTGTAGGACTTCGGGAGGCTATAACTTTGAAACCTTAATCAATTT